>VZTZ01020716.1:636654-694626 GCA_013400955.1 Drymodes brunneopygia | reverse complement strand
CCAGTTCCGGCGCGGGGCGGCAGGGGGCGCTGTGCGCGGGGCTGTGAGGGCACGGGCGGGGCTGCCGAGCCGGGAGCGGAGCTGCGGCCTCCCCTGTCCCGCCTGCTCCTGCACAGAGTCAGCGCGCTTGGAGAGGACTCCGAGATGGTCCGGTCCAGCCGGTGACTGAACACTTCCATGTCAACCAGACCATGGTACTGAGTGCCCTGTCCAATGTCAAGTCTTTTCTTAAACACCCCCAGGGACGGTGACTCCGCCACCTCCCCGGGCAGTCCATTCCAACATCTAACCGCTATGTGAAAAAATTCGTACGTTATGTCCAACCTGAGCGTCCCCCAGTGCAGCTGACTGTTCTCTCATCCTGTCACTTACTGCCTGGGAGAAGAGCCTGAGCCGCACCCGGCTGCACCCTCCTTTCAGCGAGTTGTAGGGAGTGATAAGTTCACCCCTGAGCTTCCTTTTCTCCAGGCTGAGCCCCCCAGCTCCCTCTGCTGCTCCTCGTCAGACCTGTACTCCAGATTCTTCCCCAGCTCCACTGCCCCTTCTCTGGACTCGCTTCAGCACCTCAATGTCCTTTGAGAATTGAGGGGTACAAAACTGAACCCAGGATTTGAGTTTGGCCTCACCAGTGCCCAGTACACTGGGATTATCACTGCCCTGCTCCTGCTGGCCACCCTATTCCTGATACAGGCCAGGGGCCATTGGCATTGTTGGCCACCTGGGCATACTTGGCTTGTGTTCAGCCTTTGTTGATCAGCACCTCCAGGTCCTTTCCCACCAGCCACTCCCCAGCCACTCTGCCCCAGCCTGGAGTGCTGCAGGGTGTTATTGTGGCCAAAGGGTAGGACTGGCACTTGGTCTTGTTGAACCTGAAATGCCAACACTGTTGGTCTTGGCCTGAAATTTCAAACCTAAAATGCCACTGCCTGTGCACACACGTCCCCTGATCCCCCAGCTCTTGCCTCCCCAAGTGTGTCACCGAGGTGCATGGGGCACACCAACTTGCTGCCTGCCCTCAGGCACCAGTGGGTGTTACTTCAGGGACATATTGCCAAGTAGTTATAAATAGCACTGGTGCCTATCTGCTCTGGTTTTGTGCTTTGCTCCACTGCTGGGATCTGAAGCACCAGTTGTTGTGAAAGGCCCGGAGTGACTCACAAAGCGCACCAGCCCCAAAGCCCCAGCTGGGCACCACTCTTCACAGGCAAATAAAAAGCTGGGTTTTGTTTAATTAGGTGTTTGTCTCTTAAAGCTGGGCTAGGAGAGCAGCTACTGAGCCCTTCCTCAGTTGTAGTCTCTTGGTTGTTACCCCCTTGTTAGGCAGAGGCTGCTGGAAGGCGCTAAGAGCTGTGGCAGGTGCATGGCTAAGGGTGATGGCATGGGGTCTGTATAAGGGCAAACCCCAAAAACTGATTTCTTGGCTTCTCTCTTGGTAAGGCCAGGTTGTGCCTCAGAGAGGGTGCTCCCTGAGGAAAAGGTGAGCAAGGCTGAGGCCTGACGAGAGGCTGCTGGGAACAGATTACTGGCCTGACACGTGAGAGAGAGCAGAAAAGGCCCTTTCAAAAGATTGTTGGGCTTGTGGCATAGAAATTTGAATAGGTCCCTCACTTAAGGGGAACAGTGCTTGAAGGCTTCTTCCCTCTTTGTCTCCAGGGGTACCCTTCATCTTGACACAGTTCCTTGACACGGTCTATGGTTGCAGTGGCTGGATTGGGAAGTACAGTCTGCTGGTGGCTCTGTGACTTCTTGGGCAGGTGTTTTTGGGGATCTAAATTCCATTAATGTGTTTATTTGGTCTGTAAGGATCTGGTTCAGCAGATGATGGTAATACCTGCCTCTGGTGTTGCAGGCGTGGCAGCAGTCAAGAGCTTCAAAAGAAAATAGAGACTAGTTTTGGAGGGAGAAAAGGAGTGACAGGGCTGAGAATGGCTGCTGGAAAGACAGTCCTATGGACTGTAATGATTAGTCTGGTTCAGAGATACACAGAAAGAAAGAAAAGCCCTTGTAAGGAGAGGTATTTTTCTTTGGTGTTTTTGGAGGCTGCCTGTAAAGCTTTTGGGAATTTCATGGTTTAACTTATGTAGCTAAACCCAGCAAGGCTTCATGATTTGGTTTACCTGTGTATTACTTTACTTGGCTTCATCTTTTTTGGTAAGGCTAAATTCATCTATTCTAAGAACTATCTGCCATGCATACCTGGCTTGGCTATTTTAGATTGTACTTACTTACAGATTGATATGTTTCTAGAGAAGATTTTTTTGTCATACAGGTTTTTCTTTTTAGTGGGCAGTAAGGTAGGAAGAAAAGTTAGGAGTGTGTGGAGGAATGCTTCTTTGTCTTACAGGTCAGATTTGCATTTTTAGGTGTTAAGCAGAATCAGCAGGACTGATATAAGCAGTATTTAACACTTAAGGAATCTTTAGCATACCATAGAATTTATATGTTTTCTTTGCATTAAAAAAAAAAATCTAAGGCTCTAAGAAGGTGAGTTTGGTTAAATCAGTGGGGTGCCATTCTTATCTGTGCCTACAGGGAGAAGTTTACTAAACATATGGTTCAGCCCAGACTTACCTGACCTGGGAGCTGAGTGGCTTCTGAAGTTACTTGGAATCTGGAGGCCGTGTTGGCAGCCAGCCCGTGAGCCAGGATTGCTGGGCTGTGGGGGCAGGAGGTGAGCTCGGGGTAGCAGCTCCAACACGGGCCAAGGAGGCAGTTTAGAACCAGTGTTTGCTACTTTCTTCTTCACTGCCAAAACAGCCTTGTTACTACAGGCTTGGTTTGTATCTTGCACAGTCAAACTACGTAATGAATAATAAGAAAACTCCTCTGGGATGAAACTTTACATTTTATTTTTAAGTGAAGCTAAAAAATCATAAACTGGGATGATAAGCGTTTTATTTAATTCAAATGCAGATGAAGAGCAAAGTAGTGTTTCTTCTTCCTGCACACTGCTTTTACCATAGACTTGTGAGCTATACTGACAGAACACTTTAGACACACAGCTGGCCATATCTCACCATTTAAATTGCTTCCAAAATATGTTCAAATTGAGACTTTCCTTGAAGTCCAAAAAGGGTTCCTTCTCTGCTTCTTTTGGTATCACTTACATATTCCTTGTTTTTTTTTAATGTCTTTTTCATTCTTTAAAATGATTTTATTCTTCTTTCAGATAAGAGCTTTTCATTTAATTCTAATGTTATTGTTATCAAACAATATGATAAAAAGCAGTTGCTATATGAAGGTTTGTTTGTTTCTAAATAGACGATTCTCAGCTCTTTGAGGTATTGTTTTAGCCTTACATAGGCTAACAGGGACTATTCAAATTCAATTATTGTTTCAGACTTTTTTTTCATTCTTTATATCAAACAAATTTAATTTTTTTAAAATGAAGCATTTTACGATGCTTTGTTAGAAATGAAATTAATATTGATTATCACTGGGTAATTGGAATGAGATCAATTTCATGTTACTACAAATGAAATAACCTCTCTTCAGGCTTCTTTATGAAGTTATTTTATGTGCTCAACATGTTCTTAACCATGAAAATATGACTGGGCATCACTAACTCCTGCTTTAATGCTATTAAAAGTTACATTTAAAAAGGTGTTCTGTTTGAATACTGTTGAAGAATGCAGTTACACTGCAAAAAAAAAATAAAAAATTGCAGAGCCTGTATGGCCATTGCTTTGAATTGGTTTTGGTATCAGCTTTCATCAGATAAGGCAGTTAGTGTATCATGCACACCATCTGAATTCTAGAAGTTTTTAGCAAAAGAAAGCAAGCCAGCAAAAAACAAAGAAAGGACATGAAATTTGTAGAGAATTTTAGGACTCTGAGGAGCCTGTTAGGAAGTGGCCAGATCAAAAGGGCAGAACAACCAGCTGTTCCCTCACTGTTCAGGAGGAGCACCCTACCTGCCTCTCCCTGAGTTCTCCTGAGCAGGGGAGCAGGCTAGAGTTGTTGTTCTGGTCAGAACACCAGGTCTGGTTTATTGTCCTGCCCAGGTGTGGTGGTGAATCCCAGGGTTGCCTGGCAGGTACCTCTGTGCAGCACCAGGAATAAGTTGCACACCTCATTCCTTTTGCCATTTCCTGGCCCTGGTTTTTGCTGTCATTGCACCTCTGTTTTTCCAATGCAGGCTCCTCCCAAATAAACAATCCACCCCTAATGCCTTATTCCCCATTGGCCCACTTCTGCTCCATCTGCGCTCAGATTTGGGTTACTTAGATAATCCCAGCCTTATACGGTATTACTGACACGGTTACCCTGGGGCTGGTGGCCTTGCATGACTTTAGTCCCTGGAAGGTCCCTGGCAGTCCCTTCCAATTCCCTCTGCTATCTGCCAGTTTCTCCTCTAACTCCTCCTTGAGCACCTGTGGGATGCAGCCACCCTCACAGCACTATCTGTGACTTTCATCACCCCCTCATAGAGTTATTTGTAATTCCTAGTGATATTTTTAACGTCATGTCAGTAGTTTCACACATTTTGTTCTGTTAACTCAATCTCATGCCAAAACCGACTCCCTGGTCTGTCATTTGTCTGCAATCCCAACTGAGCGTAGCTGAGAGAAAATCAGAAAGTTACTTACTTTTATCTGAGTGCTGGGCATGTTTTCCTTACAAAATTGAAGCAGACATCAGCAAGGAGGGGAACACTGGCAGGTAGTGCTAAACAAGCTAAAAGCCTGCACTGTGGGGATCTGTAAGGGGAAGCAGGGAGAGAGACAGCTTAAGGGATTTTCCTTCTGAGTTAGCAAGAAGAATTTAGGAGTTCTGCATTTTTACATGCCAAGTTATCAAGGCACTTGGGCTTTACTAGATTTTTTCGATCTGAGGGGCATGTGGCAAATCCTTCTTGTAAACATAGTCTTTTGAATTTGGATTTAGGTTTTGGAATTTTTGGGTGTAGAGTCAGAGATCACAGAGCAACATGGATAGGGGGAAAGCAATTTAATTTCTTCCTCACTGAAAGAGATTTAGGTGTTATGTGTTATGTATAGATCTTTTTCAAGATAGGGAGCGATCAGAAAAATATGCCAATTAAATTTATTAGCTTTATCTGTTCCTAATAAATTCTTGGTCATGGGCCTTCCTCTGTGAGCCAGAACAAGATAAATTGAAAGTTCCAACACAGTTTGGCATATGGTGTCTGAGCTGAAGTTATGAAGTGCTAAATTAGATTATCAGGCTGAATTTATAATGGTCTTTAGCAAGATGAAAAACCTTGTCTCCTAAGCTCTGAAGAAAGCTTAAAAGGATTGTTATTTTATCCTGTAGTAAGAGCTGGATGAGGAAAGAAAGAAGTGTGTATGTACATAAAAAGCTAAAAAGTGTGTGCATGCATATACACATTGAACAGTTGACTTGCAAGGACCTTCATTCTCCATTTGAGTTGCAGCTGACTGGAACCCCTATCACTGATTTCCCTGGGAGCTTTACACTAAGCAGTGGTTGAGAACAGTCTGTGCATTTGTACCTGTGCTGTGCCTTAACTCTGGATAAGCATCAACACACTATTATTTTATTCTAAACAGAATTTTTGATATTATTTGACAGGTTCATCTTGTGTAAATTGTTTGGCTTGTCTGCTGTTCCTGATGTGCTAAAACTGTGCTTTGGGGGATTTTTATGGAGTGCAGAGCTCATTGCAATAGAAGTGTGATACAGGTATGTTATGTGGATGTCAGCAGTGAAAAAAGGTGTTGTGAAAATTCGTTTCTGTAAGGAATCAATGTTTTACCTGAAACAAAAAGAAGTGGTTTTTTAGAAATTTTTCTTAATACCTCTTAAAGATCCTAATTTAAGACTTGAGAATGTTTGGGAAAAACATATTTCAAACCCATAATTTGTATAAAAAACCAGCAAAACATCTTTGCTGCAATACAATTTTGGAGGAAAAGGGAAAGTTTAAAAATCAATGCTGAAAAAAAATCAGCCAGCCCTGTTGCAGTCTCTATTATATAAGTTCCTGAAAGAAGTCCCGCTTCCTTCTTTTTCCTAATGTAAAGATCTCAGTGCTATTGTAATCATAGTAGACAAAATGTTTTAAATAAGGTTTAGATAAGGTTTCTAATAAGGTTAAAGTATTTCAATTGATTAGGATGTCAGTGCATGTAAGCTGAGATGTAAGAAGTGGCCTTGCTGTGTGTTTCTTTTAGTTTCCCTAGTTTGTAGTATAACTGTGTTATGCTTGCATTCACTACTTTGTATAAGAATTTTCTTTTTTCCGGTGTGCAGAAAGTCCCTGACCTGTAAGCATGCCATCTTTTAATTTTTCTGACAGTTCAAGTTCACTTATACTCTAGGAACTCTTCACATGCATTACTCTGAAGCCCTGGTGGTTGCGTGCACTTAACTCTGTGTGGAGTCAGAACAAAAGACATTCTGAAGATAAAGGCTATATTTGATAAAAACACCTGCAAACTCCCCATCTCTGTATACAAACACAGATTTACACAGGCTTTGTATTTTCATGCCTAAAATTTGGATTCAGCTAAAGTTTTCATATTTTTGAACTATCTGCTTTTAACAGTCTCACCTCTTATGGCCTGCTTTCTGTAATGGGTGGAAACATTCTCAGTGAAAAAAACCCATTCTGTCATTTACTACTTTGTGTCGTATCTGTTCTATATGTGAAGGCCTGTTCTCGATAAAAGGAGAGTAACAAGGACATTTCCAAGTCACATAAATGTAAAGATCCTGTTGTTACACCTTTAGGTGTATTTAAATTTTCCTGAAGTATGTTGCAGCTGTTACAGGTAAACCAGGCCCTCTAAAAGTAGGGTGAGAGGGGAATGGCTGTGAAGAGTGGTGGTAAGGTAGTGCTGGACAGACTGTACAGAAATTTAAGCCAGGATGAAAGAAACCATTAGAGACAGTAACTGGGAACAAACAGCAGTTGTTTAATGTTTACTTATGTAAAGAATGCTTTAGCAAAAACCCAAAACCAACAGTAATGTGGCTTCTGGAGGTAATTAGCTGCCACTGAAGGTGTCCATCTGCCGTACGACAGACCTTCTGAGAAGAAAGGAGACAGCAAAGGTGCATAATGTTTTGATGCTGGGACATGTCAACTACAATGAAAGCATTCTGTAGAAACAATTCACTGAATAATTTATTTATTCTATAGAGGAAACCACACTTGCTCATTAGTCTGCCCATAATTGGTCTTAAATGAACCCAGCCCAGCTTTTGGCAGAATCTTGTCCTTCAACAGGGTAAACAGATTCCTGTTACTGAATTCCAGTTGGTGATGAATTGTGGCTCTTTCCTCTATGCTTTAAGCTTATATTTGTGATTTTATTATAGCAAAGAGTCAAATCATTACTAGATCAACACACTTATAGTCAGTGGTTAGGAAATGCATAAGGAATTTATTAGAAGCTGCACATTATCAGATTTCTGCATTTCCATTTTCCATTGCTCTCTTCATTTCCATGCTCTCTTCAGTTTACATTGTGTCTCTGATAAATTAGTTTACACAAAATATTTCACTACAGTTATTTTCATGAGTGCAAAACAAATAACAAAGAATAATGTTTCTTCTTAAGTTATGAAGGTATCTGCATTTTCTCTCTCCCTTTATATAGCCAAAATTTTGATGTCTAGAGTTATGTGTTATTTCGGAGAAAGTGCATCTGATAAAAGTTTTATGTACAAGATAGATCTTTGTGCTTAGGAAAAATGTAGAGGATTGTCACATTTGGAGCTTTCCAAAATGAAACACTTACAAGCTGGAGCAGTATTTCTTGACCAGTTCAAGGGTGCTGTTTCAGAGCAGTGTATAAAGGGCACATCTATCCCTATAAAGAGATTTTTATGAGTTTGTTTAACCATGCACCAATACCTTTTGCATTATTTGCTGTAGTTCTAAAGGTTACTTCATAACTTTAGCTTCCGACTTGTTCCAGTTGATCTGACTTTAACCATGGATTTCAGCATAAGTGCAAGTCTGGAGCTTTACGCAATGTCTGTCTGATCTTTTCCAATTTGAAACATGTTCAAACAGCAAGTTAAAATCAGAATAGTTTTTTTATCTGTCACTGAACTAATAATGTGGACAGAGTATCTGAAAGTGAGATTTTTGCCTTTCAGCTACCACCAAACTCTTAAGCCTGCAGGAATAATACATGAACTTAGGAGAGAGAAATACTAAAATTGACTTGCAGATCCTCTCTTGTATTAAAAGCAAGAATTGTCTATTCATGCATCTGCTACCTTTGTACTCTGTGAAAATGCGAAAAATAACTGTTAGCTTGTCATGCTCCTCTTGAATAATGACTCATTTCTGACTTCTGAGAAGTCTGGTAAAGGGGAAAGGTGAGGAAATAGAATATATTCCTGTGTTACTTAATAACATTTTTAACCTTTTATTTTTTTAATTCAAAGTGGGAAAAAAAGGCCTGAATAAAAAAAATAATGAAAGGGTTTGTAAAAAACAAGCTTAAGATATTCCAATTTACTTTTAAAATTCAAACTCACAGTCCTCAAAGATGGCTCTCCTGATTTGGTCACAGTGTTCACATTTAAGACTGGGAGTTTTAAGATCATCTAATCAAACTTCCCCAAAAATAAAGGCCAGCCTGCCTCGTTCTCAGCTAAGATTATTTGTGATATTAAGCTGTTGTTCTAAAGAATTTGCCCCAGTGATGCATTTTGGTTAATGCTTCTAGCACAGTAGTTATCGCTTTCATGAGCTAAGTGCAGCATCTCCAGCTAAAATCTGATTTGCAAATTAATCAGGAAACAGAAACAGTCCAGACAAATGGGGGCTGTGAAGGGAATCTGACTTTTTTTGCATATGTAATTTTCCCACCTTTTAAATGTCATTTAAATAGTCTGTATTATGGTGAACCCACAACTTAGCATATCAGAGAATATTGGATATTTCTTCCTCTTTTTTTTCATTCTCTCATCTCTGTAAGGAATGAAGGAATTTGGCATCTGCTGCCTGTGAAAAAAATGCCAAGAGAAACTACAGAAATGCTTCGTTGCAGTTTGTTTATCTCTGCAAGTGGATACCCACTGCAGCCCCCTGCAAGTGTGCACCCACCCCCCCGGCTGGTTTCCTGCACACAGCTGTGGCCAGCGAAGTTCCTGCAGCCAGGCTGTGGCTGAGCTCTGTTGAACTGGAGATGGCAGTCACTGACAAAATTCTTCTTAGCTGGAGGTCTGAGGCTTGAGAAACCCAGGCTTTTCTCAAGGGCAGAGCTCTCCCTGGAACGCTTTCCAACCCTCTCTGATTAAAGCGGGGAGCAGTTCTTTAAGATTGTGTGCCAAACGATGGCTGTCATCAGTGTGCTTTGTGCTGTGTTATACGCTAGCAGCTCCCTCTAGGAAAAGTCTGTGGAAAAGGACTTAAACTCGTTTCTCTTGCTGCTTATTTGCTTTTTTCCTGCATCCCAGAAATGTTCCATGTGGCAGTGAAGCAGGCAGGCTGGCTCTGTGATAAGGATCGTGGCTATTCCCAGTGCTGTGCGAATGAAAGCAATGTAGGGTGGCCACACTGCCTTGCTGAAATCTTTCTGTTCTGCCTTGATGTCAGCGAAGCAAGCACACTGGAAGAACAATTAGAGTGGTTCATCTTGGGTATCTTCAGATAAACTTGAGCTTTGAAAGCTTATTTCTATCTGGAAAGAAATTAGCTCACATCAAGTAAGATGAAATGGGTGTACTTAACTTCTGATTAAAGCTGAAGCATGCAGTTCAAAGAACATTCTTGTTCCTTTCTTATTTTTATCAGCAAATCTTGAAGAAAACAAAATGAGAGGGAGAAAAGGCTGGTGCTTAAAATGTGGCAGTTTTCCAAATCTAAGTAATGTTGCTGGTGACTTTCTTTAAAAAATATACTCTGTGTATTGTGACAGTTGGGGATGCGGCTGACCTGAGTTGAATTCAATTACCTTAAGGTTATGAACTTCCTTATCTTATGGGTATTATTTGTCCCTCTTAACTGCCTGCTTTCATTAAAGGAATGATTTCCCGAGGGCAGCCGGGGAGCTGGGCCAGGGTGTCCCCTGCTCTATCCGGAGCCCCCGGACCGCCGCTCTCGCCGCTCGAGGGAGCTCTTGCTCGGGAAATGACTCCGGTCCCACTTGAAGCTGCCTCTACCGTGCCCACACCTAAAAACCTGCTTAACCCCTCCTGAACTTACTTCACTTTGTCACACTAAACATTTTCCATTACAATTACTCATCTTAAATTTTCAGTTATGACAGAAGTATCAGGAATTGTTTCCATAGTAACTGGAAAATAGATGCTTAGAAACACAACCGACTAAACTGTCAGTGAATTATATTTGGAATAATCTTGGTAATAGGACTTTTGTGAATTTAATAAGCTGTCATTTTCAGCAAAATCTGGTCCATATTGGTCAGATAGCTCTGGCAGTTGGTTATATTTTACTGTGAGGGAAAACAGTTTGAATACAGTGCTTCCAGTTTGGACCTGGTATCAGAAATAATAGTGAGAAGAATAAGGTCATGCTTTCAAAAAGAAAGGAAAATAATACATTTTGAAACCTATACATTACAACAGAAAAGGGGAAAAGAAGATTTGTAAATGGCAGATAAATTGAAAGCAGAAGATGACTTATGTTTGCAAAAGATCCTGCAGTAACAGGGCAGTGCAGGGAAGTGCTGTGTCATGGAGAGTGGCAGCCAAAGCCACTTTTCTGTTTCATTTCATGGGAAGTGCAACCACCTCTCGTGAGTGTCTCATGATCATAGCTAGGACTTGAAACACCCGTGTTATCTCTCAGTAGAGATCAAGCTTCGTTTTTTAAGGGAGTGCTTTACTTCCTGATCTTTCACTTTTGAGGAAACAAGAGGAAAAACTCACTCCTTTAAGAAGTTTAGAGATTGTTTTCCTAGGTATCCAAGTTATGACAAGGCCTTTATCTTCTTGCCCTTTTTAATGTTACTTCAGTCACTTTTAGTGAAATAGTCAGAAAATCAGAAAATAATTTTGAACTTGAACAGTCAAAATTAAATTTTCTGTTTTCCTATTGATTGTTAAGTTAGTGAAGGCAATCTTTTCCTTTTTGCAAGTCTGTAAACTG
Source organism: Drymodes brunneopygia (assembly GCA_013400955.1). NCBI lineage: Eukaryota > Metazoa > Chordata > Aves > Passeriformes > Petroicidae > Drymodes > Drymodes brunneopygia. Next base: position 683,567 of record VZTZ01020716.1, on the reverse strand, counting down.
TGAATGAGTATTTTTTGGAGCCTTCAGCTTGAAGGCACTCAGAAAATGAAACTAAAGAACTAAATGGTGGACAGGAAGCCTTTGCCTGGTATCCAAGAGACACACATTTGGCAATAATCCTGGGGCCTCTAATTACAAGCTGAAAGGGAAAACTTCATTATTTAAAGTACAGAAGAGACAGAGAGAAGCTTTTTGTGGGGTATTCTTGATTGTAGGAATGTAGTTTGCCATTTAATAGAGACAAAACCTACTGCTGCCAAATCACTGCATGGCAGAAACCAGAAACTGTAAAGTAAAAGTCTAAGGACAAAACTAAGTGATGCAAACTGTTAAATTCTAGGGTGTGTTTTGTGAGTGAGTGCATTTTTAAAAAGGGACATAGTAACAATATCAATAATATTTTAAAATACTCTGTAGAAACCATATTGCTTATTTCTGACTATTAATGTCACCATGTTTAAGGTAGCATCCTGAGTTATACATATATAGTTCATTATATTATAGATATATATTTGTAATACAGATTTGCTGTGAAATTTTTTATTTCTAGGCAAGTAGGTTAGCATCACCTCAGGTATAGCTTCAAGGGATTTCAGGTTTCAGGACAAACTTTTAAAAATACATCCTTTTAAGAAGCTCAGCTCTTTCATAATTTATAACCTATATAACAATGAAGCTAAGATTTGTGGCTTTTTACTTTGGTATTCCAGCATAGAACTAGTGTTGTAGTGGTGCAGACTGGCTTCCTAACTGCATTCACTGAACAGGGGGGAAGAGCTTTTTTGACCTGCTTGTGGGAAAACAGTCTGTGTGTTGCCAAGTGGTTGTTGCCTTATTAAGCTTTAAAGGAGTTTAGCTTATGTAGAGGAAAAAATCTGCAACCTTGGGGGTCTTTAATTCATTCAATTCTATTGGCTAAACCCAGGAACAATCACAATTAATCAAACAAGCTGATTTGGTTCAGATAATAAAATTTCGGTGCTTGGTTTTGACATGCTGACTATTAAGTGAGCAGCTGACTTAGGCTGAGTATATATATTGATAATCTCGGGGCTGGAATGCCCTGGTGGGGTAAGGTCTCACAGCAATAAATACTCTGTTTCAGCTGGAGAAATGAGTAATGAGCCCAGCTGCCCTCCAGCGTTGCTCCTGCTCACAAACACTCTACCTTCAGCATTGCCTGTTCCTGTCAAGTGTGGGAACGTGTGGGCAATAACAGCTCAGTGCTCCTGACAGGAAGCATCTTGGCTAATGCCCTGTGACAAAGGGGGAGAGCCAAGCACTGCCAGAACAGGGGGAGAAGGAGAGTTCAGTGCTGGTTCTGAGCTGACAGAGGGCACAGAGCCTGCCTACAACACAGCAGCAAGACGAGCTAAATCAAATGACAGTTTCCTCCTACTGCTGGCAGAGCTGTATCAAAAGAAGTGTGATATGGCTAGAGATCAATAGAGGAGGGAGTCATCCCTTACAAAATGGTTTAGACATCCTTTGGAAAAGGAGTATGCTGTATTAACCCTGAGAGACAAGTATTGGGTATAAAATAGAAATAACGACGTAAATATTGAGGATCTTTTTTCTATTCTATAATAAGTGCATGAAGTCTTCCAAAGTTCAAGCGCATGCTCAGAGAATGCCTGTATGTGGTTTCTTGGTTTTGCAAATTAGGATTTTAATCCTAGCATCTGCTGTTCTCCTGAACAATTAAAGTAAGCTCCTTAGATTTATGCACTAAGATTCCAAACACTTCTACACAAGCAGTAAATAACTTGTCTTTCAGAACAACCAGATTTACTTCATTCTCCACTCTGACCCAATATCACCATGGATAGTAATAGCAAGATTTACATCATGTGTATTTGTTCTGTCTTAGTATGCTCCAATTTTCCTTCCAGTACAAATAAATCCAATAATTTATATTCCCCAACCTACATACTGCTGATATAAATTTATACTAACACTGTTCAGATTAAAATTTTGCTGGAGGTAATAATGGGGAAGGGAGGACTGAGCTATTTTACATTTTTATGTTAAGTATGAGAAAGATACTGGCCTGGCCACTAATTCCACCTCCCACCCTTTGGCCCTTATTGCTATATTGCAGTACTGAATTTTGCTTGCATTGGTGGAAAGCCTTCAGCTGGTTTGGTGTACACCTGTATTAGCAGTCAAAACTCAATGCAATTTAAAGTAGCTCATTAGCTGGTTGATTCTTTGCCTTCATTTCATGTTGTCAGTCTGAGCAATGAAAAAAAGTCTGAAATCTTACAATCATTTCCAGCATCTGAAGATCCTCCTGGCTTGGTGTTTCTAGGAGGGTGTGTTGGGAGGAAGATTGTTGTAGAATATTTTTTTTCTCTTTTATGCTTGCAACAAAGAAAGATGGATGTGATCTGGGATTGTATTTAGAACCTCTTTGTGTAGAAAATTTGGATTTAATATAAAAGTGTAATTGTGTACCTGTTTTAGTGTATTATGCAGACTCCTCTTGAGTGAACTGATAGCTATCCTATTCATTTTCAGCTTAGTGAGGAGATGAGGACTATGGGGATTATGATGATATTTACTTTTTTCTGAATGTCATATTTTCTTTTAAATATTATGCTATAACCTTTCTCTCATGTAGTTTGCTTTGTATGTTAAGGCAAAATTGATTCCTGAGCAGGAATTTGACACAAGACTCGTGCGTTTCTTAAATTTTGTGTAAACTCCAACCTCTGCATGGGATTTAAACTGGTATTTTGTAGAGCTGAACTTCACCTTTATGACCTGGTTAAGGCATTTTTAACTCGATATCAGCAAGTCACTTGTGAGGAGAAACATGTAATAAAAGTTATTCAAGCTTCACTGTTTTTCACACTGAATTTCTAGAAGTTTTTAATAACAGCTGTAAAGAGCAATCCACATTTCCTCATTGTCACAAGACTGTTTTCAACATGTTACCTCATGCCTACCTGCTGAAAGGTGCTAAGGAGCTGCCACTCTTATGTCCAAGACTGTCAGTACACCAGATCAGCCTACCATTTTATCTGTCCCTATGGCCAGTTTGCCATGATGCCCATAAATGAAGCAATTCCTGAAGAATGCCTATCCTTAAAGGTTGACTTCAAATATATAAAATTTGGGTATTTAATTAAAATTTGAAATTGAAGGTGTCATATACTTTACAATCCACTTACATTGATGAGTATTTGAATTTGGACTCTATCAGTGCTGTCAGTCAGACATGCTTGATTCTGTTTGTCTTACCTCCCCAGCTGAACTGTTGTATTCTTTATTAATATTGGCCAATTCTTAAACTGTTTAAGGAGCTTCTCAGTTTTCAGATGTGCTTCCACAGTGATGAACCAGGACATGTTTCTCTGCTGTTACACTTGCTTTTATTTATTAGGCTGGGGATCTGTGGTTTCATTGTTGTGTTAGTCCTTGTACCTGAGGCCAGAATTTAGGGTGATGCTACATTAGTGTTAGTTCCAGTTAAAAATATTCTGTAACAAAGTCATGTTTTAGTTTACTTAAGGACTCCAGTAATATCTCTTACTTTATTGTATTGTCATTATTCAGTGCAAGGATTAAATTTTTTGTTATCATTTATCATGTAACAGTGGAGGAATCATAGCTGGCATGGCTTTTTGATTCTCCAAAATCAAACAATTACAAATTTCTTTATTCTGTAGTCATGAACCAGTATAAACACTGGAAGAAAGGAGCGTATTTCTTTCATCCTCCATGTAAGCTCCAGGGAGCACCAAAGAAAGTAAACTGGTAGATCAAATGGATCACAGAGCACTGAGAATTGGAGAAGTGCACAGAGGCAGAGTATACATGGTAGTTTTGCAGGCAAGAAGTTTAATTAGGGCTGGATTTCAGCAGCTTTCATGTGCACCTGTACAAATGTAGATTTATATGTCTCATGTCATTATAATCAAAACTGAATTTAATAGTTTAATAATTTACAAAAACTAAACCAGCAGTGATGATTAGTCCTTTGGTAAATTTGGACAAACACATGGGGATTTATGAGTACTTGCAAAAATAATGATTTGAAAAAATAACAGATTGTGTGGTTCCAATTATGCTTTTAAAATTTAAAAAGCATTTCTATAAGACTGTGCTCTCTGATTTAACATTGTTTAAATGACAGTCTTGCAGTCTTCCTTGCTCAACACAGCTCCAGGGCAGCTTCATTACTTCTTTTCTGACCTTTGTCTGTGAGTTGGTTCTGAGATAATGTCCTGGAAGACTTCAAGGCTAATACATCTTTCTGATTTAACAGGATTCCCTTGGTGTTCCAAGCTTTTTGGGTTTCTTTCTCAGAGCTATCCCAGTGACATGTACTCAACACAGCGCTACATTCATTGGTGCTCAAAGCATCCTGCTGATCTCATAGCTGAACAACTGAAGTAAAAATTATTTTAAAAGGACCTCTCTGACTTTCTGTGTAAAAACTAGTGCAGAAGGTGCATCAGCGGTTTGTATCCTTTTAAGACTCTATGGCAGCACAAAACAAGAGCTGCTTCTCTAACCAAAATTTCTGTTGGTGATTATAGGAATAGCTTCAGACTATAAATCAAATGCATTCAGAATTTGATCAGTGCTTAATAAATCTCTATTATCCTGACAACTTTATATGCTAAAAGGTATTTTTTCTTTGTGTAAATATTGGTGTTTTAGAATTCAAACTTCTTGAAGCGAGTGCTTCAGGGGAACAGCAAGATCAATTGTGTAGTAAAGGGCTTTTATTTTAGCAGAGGTTAAAAAAGAGCCAATGTACTGAAAGCTACTTACAGGATTGCATCATCCAAGCCTGAGATATCTATAGATAAAAGTTACAATTACTTTCTAGTATATCTATTTTCTGTCTCTTCTAAATTTGAGGCTGTATTCTGTAGGAGGAAAGCAGCTTGACCCAAAAATCCCTGATGTGTTGTTTTCTGTGGTACTGTCAGTCGCTGCTACGTCAGCTGGGAAAGCTGGGGCAGATAGGTCTGCAGTGAGCTGACTTTGCAGCCCTGTCTTTTCTCACTGCACACTTCTGAGGAGCTTTCTCCAGCTGAGTTGCACAGATAATGATTGTTCATATCTTTCTGCTCTTATGTGGACTTTGTCAAGTGTTGCGTTCTTCCTTGTGTCTGCTTCAAATCTCTGAAGTGTGTTTACCAGCACCCAATAAATTCTAGATCTCCTTTAACTCGAAGGAGGCAGGCAAGGGGATGATACAGCTCTTGCTGATAAGCTGTTTATTGTCATGTGCTTTGTTAGTTCAGCTTTCCTTTTATTGACTTTCTATAGTTTGTAGCTTATCTGTAAATAATGCTGAATCAAGAAAAAGAAAACACAGATAAATAGAAAAAGGACTGGGTTTATCCACTTTTGCTTAAAAACATAAGATCTATATTTTGGGGTTTCTAATGCTTAGGATATATTGTTTCACAGTGCACAACTTGGACAGATGTGATATATGGTGCTTTGCCAAAACAAAGACTGCAATATTCAACTGTCATCTCCAAACCTTATGTTTTAAGGTTGGATAAAGTAGTATTGAGAAAGACTCGTTTTGTCAGGGCTGTCTGGAAATAAAATCTTCACAGTAAAAGAGATGGGGAATGTTATACTGTAACTGTATTAGAGCAGCATTGGTAAGCATTTTTTCCAGGAAAAAGAATGCAAACCCCTATGACAAAAATACATGAGCAAAGCATCGCTGATACACCTCCAAAGACAGAAACCATGTGACCTCTTGCTTGGTGGTGCAGATAGGGGTAGAATAGGGCACTGTGAGCCCAAAATGTGGGCCTTACTGACAAGAGAATGAAGCCTTGTCCTGTGCCAATCTTCCTTCTGCTCTCTCTAGAACCTCCTGCTGAATCTCCCAGAAGCAGACAGATGTGGGTGAAAAGTTTGGGGATTTTTGTTTGAGTTTTTTGTTTGTTTTTATAATACACTTCTGCCTAAAGGAGCTGTGTTATTCCATGGTCCTGTGGCAAGAAAGGAAGCAGATTTTTACAGCTTATTTCCCTTATAGGGGTAGAAGCATTTTATAGAATCACTGCTCAGTCTCTAATTTTTGAGACCCTGGAGGAACAAAGAACCTCTAAGCTATAAAACCCCCCCAAACTGAGCTGTCAGGATCTCTGTAGAGGTGCTCACTCGTAGAATAGAAGGTGGCAGCACTGTTGCAGGTTTGCTGCCTCCAAGAGCTTCCACATTGGGCAGCCATCTGCTTTGCCTGTGTCTAGAGCTCCTTCTCCTCTTTGGCTGGAACATGAGTTTTTATGAGCACCTGAAAGTAAGGATTTCATTTATCAGAAAAACTGCTCATCTCTACATAGTCATTACTTATGTGACTGGATTTATCAAAGATAGTAGGCTGCTTACACAAATAACTGCTCAGCTGAGTAAGTCAGAATGTATCCCTTATCTCTTGTCAAGCAGTTGGTTTCTTCAGATGAAAGAAACTTAATTGCCATAATTAATTGCAATATTAATTATTAAACTGTCTTGTATTTGAATGTTGTCACTAGCAATAAATGTAAAAGGGCTTGAGAATCATTAGGGAATTATTTATTCTAGATTTTATACGCTTCTTAGATTGCTCTTAAAAAATACCAATCCTCAAACATTTCCAATGCTAGAGCAGTTTAAATCTATTATATATTTAGTTTGTTCTCTTGATATTTACTTTTTAAAAAAAAAAATCTCTTATTGAGGTGTGTTTTGAAAGGATAGGGATCATCTCTGGAGTTCAGAATTTCTATTCTAGTCCTCTCTTTCCCTGGGAAAGCTAAAATGTGTGTGTAGCCTTTTGAGCCTGTTGTGGCTCAGGATATGCAGCAGTGGAACTTTCAGCCTTTCATCTTCTTTTTTTAATCTGCTTTCATAGCCACAGGTATAAATGAAGTATTTGTTTCCATTTTCTCTAATTTTCTGCTTAGTTTCTACAAAAGCAGACTCTTCTTGGAGGCTTTAAATAATCCATTACTAAGATGCTTTTTCCTTACAATATTATGGGCTTTTTTTCAATAGGGAATGGACTGTTTTGTTCAGTTTGGTAATCTAAAATGTCCCTTCTTGCTGGAAAGGCTACTTTTACTTTCTACCTAAGAGATGACTGGGCACTAGATACAGAGAAGAGCTAAACATAAGTTAAAAAACAAAAGATTTTTTAAAAAAATCAATTAATAGATCTAAGCCAGCAAAGGGAGACATTTCAATTTAGTATCAAGTATAGTCACTAACCCTTGCTGCCATTCTCTGTGACCATTCCAACCTTTATAGAATTATGTTGATTTAAATTGAACCAAAATTCAAAGTTACTGTAAAGTCAGAATTTTTGATGATGCTGTAGAGAAAATGAGTTTGTTCTTTTTCCCACCTTTTTCTGGTTTTTGCTAGGTTTTGTTTTTGTTTTGCTGGATTTTTTTCTTCTGATAGACAAAGGGAACACAATTCCCCTGGCTTTGTTTGCTGCCTCTGGTCCAGAACAGAGTTTAGTCATTCCTGTTATGCTCCTTTCTGTGTCAAAACAGTTGAATCTATGTTGTGACTTCTTTTCTCTTTTCACTTCTAGTATCCTCTGTGTTAGAAGTGGGAGGAACTGTGCCCAAAACCAGATGACATGAGTGTGCTGTTGGCCAGGAAATGGCAGTTTAAGCAGTAATTTGTTTACGAATGTTTACTCTAGAAGAACATGACCTAAGTAATGAATGTCACCTGTTCATATGCTGCCAAAAGCTACTGTCAGCATAATCCCTATAGCAACAGCAGTGCCAGTATTCTGGCTGCAGACAAATTGAAAAGATCTATCCCTAATGTACCTGGTGTATTTGCAATTTTGAGTGGCTAGTTACTTCTGATTTTTTAAAAATCTAAATATAATTTACTCACTAATAAATACACTCCAATTGCTCATATTTCAGGACCTGGATAAAAAAAAACGTAGAGACAATTTGGACAAGATGTGATAGCTGTGCAGTCAGGATCCTGCTAATATCTTCAGATACCTTAACATTTTGGCAAAAAGTTGTATTTACCTCCTTGCTGTTCTGGCTGTTCACTTTGCATGGTTTTAAATCTAATTTTAAAGAGATCTTGTGATTGAGACCTGTCAGAACATCATGCCCTGCATCATGAAAGGGACATTGTGGTCAGATTTTGTTCTGCTCTTCGTTGCTTATATGCCCTAACACAATTTTATTGGTTTTTTAGCACAGATGAGAGTAGTAGTTGCTCTTTGCCCAGAGACAGCAGGAAGTAATCATATGGAAGGAAGTGGAAGATGTCTCAGCTGTTTGGGAACTGGACAACTTCTGTGTGTTGCTGTTTTCTTTCTTTCGCTCTAGCCTGGATAAAGTGTTTATTTGTATGTGTTTTTTTAATACTCATCTTCTTCATTGTTGTTTTGAGTTTTTTCTGTGCTGGGAAGGTAGCTCTGGAAAATTGCCAGAACTTGTTTTGGAGGAAAATATAATGAGGAGAATGCAGATTCGTGATGTGCATGCTGTCTTGTTTCAGGAGCACACAAGAGTCTAAAGTTGAAAAGCCTAAGGGGAGTATTTTGTGTCTGCTGTAACATTTAGAAGCAAAACTGAATTTTATAGAAAACTGGTATTGTCACACCATTGGTAATATTTAGGCAGACAGTTGCATTTTATTACTGCATTGATTAAATTAATAGACAAATTGGATCATTTGATCTCCAATGTCTCAACCAAGAAAACACAGTCAACAATAGCAGAACTGGGAAGGAAAACCATAACTCCTGAAAGGAAAGTTATTGTTCCATCTTTTGGAACTTGCCTCCATCCATATCTCTATCCAAGCAGTATTACTTTGTGATATGATTGTAGTACAGTTGTGTACTTAAAATTACTGTCCACAGCTGCAGACAAAACCTTGAAATTGTTGGAATACTTGAATTAGAAAGGCACAAACATGGATGCACCTTTACTCACAACCTTTACTGAATGATTTCTGAGTCTACAAGTGGAGTGGGCACAGCAATTAGGTACTTGACCCCTGAGATTCCTCTTCCATGGCAGTGCTGTGACTTAGTTATGACCAGAATATCTCATCACTGCAAGTAAGTTTTTCCTGTCTGTTCTTTGCTTATTTATTTTGCCCTCAGAGTGCTTTGGTTGGCCTTAATGGAGGAACAGAAGCCTTTCAGTTGTTTATCAGGATGTAAAGAGAGTTCTGCTCTTACTTTGACCACTGTAAGTCGTGACAAATCTAATGAAATAAGTGAGCTGTACAAGTTCTGTAAATGAAATAACAAGTATTTATCTTGTCTCCCCACTCAGTCTTGCTAGGAAAATGAGAAATCTGGATACAGTAAATAACCTTTCCACAGAGATGGGAAAAATAATTAATGTAATTGTAAAGGGGCATGGCATGCCTTTTTTCTTGAGCCATTTCTGCTTTGGCCCCCTGACTTTCAAACCTGAAATGTACATTAATGTAACAATTCAGTGAACTGCTGTCTAGTGAAAGAATTTTCTAAAAGCTTCTGTTTTGGTAGGGATGTAATTGAGGCATCATTCCTTCTTCTAGAGTAAATCAGAATTTAGATAAATATATTTTTTATTTTCTCTTTCCCTCTGTATGAGCTATGTATCCATCTTAAAGGATTTATTAAAAAACTTTTCACTTGTTTGTGTTCAGGAGAGGGGGGAAAAAAGTTAATTTCTTTGATGTTCCCAAGGCTTTCCATGTAACTGGATTAAAATTGGAAACCATGTCAAGCAAAAGCTGTGACAGTAACGTACCCTAATTTGTTTCCCTGAAGATTGATATGATGGGTTATTCAAGCTTACCTCTCTCTTCAGTTGTTTGAACATCTAATTTCTAGATAGTCATGTATTATTCATCTTTAATGCTGATAGTGAGCTGCTAATAAAACAGGAAATACCTAACTCCTCTGTTATATTTTCCACAATATCCGTCTTTCTCTCCTGTATACATACTTTTTTAAATTTAGGTTGTCCAAGATGAAAATATACATATTTGAAAGCATATGTGTGCATTCTTATATGGCTGCTGGATAACTGTTTAGCTGATTGTCTCTCCTGTTTGTGACAGATATTAATGGGTCAGTATTTTAAATTATTGCTACGGGAACTCAACATTGTTCTTTCTTATGTTTATTTGAGTTGGAAAATGAATTATGATCTGCATACAGACAGCAGAGAGCAGTAGTCTGGGCTTGGTCAGATGGTGTGAAGGACAGGGATAGAAAGTAATTTCATAATCAACAGCTTTAAGGGATGATAATACTATCGGAAAAAGAACTGGATGGCTTTGGCAGCACATTCAGTCTGAGGGTACTTTTGTTATTATTTGAGCCAACACTGACATGAAACTAATGAAGATACATTTATTTAGATGTGCTGTGTGCAGACATTACTGGACACATGGCCCCATCTGATGAGAAAATAGGTTTAGCTATTTTTTGTTTGCTGCTGGAGCAGGCTAAAGAGGACAATATTCTTGAATAATCAGATTTGTCTGTGTGTAAGAGGTTTTTTTGCACTAGAAATGAGGAACTTGGTCGTTTATCTACTTTATGCCCCATCGGGATCATGAGAGATGCATCTCTGCAGCCGACTGCTACAGTGTAAAGCGTTCAGCAGTGTCAGGAAAATGAGACCCATAGATGGGGGATAAACTTCACTGATAATAAATGAAACAAATTGTGCACTAGAAGACTGGGGTGTTTCAATGATGCTGTAGTGCTTCTGAACTCTAGAAAAGTAAACCTATTTTCAATTTGCAGCTTTATATTGGTGTTAGAGCACACACGAGTTATGCCTTGGGTTACATCCACAATCCAATTTTTCAAATTTTGTAGGATGTGGTTGTGTAGTATCTGTTCTGATACTTTTGTAACCTAACCTTTCTTTGTTTATACTTTCCTACCTAGCTTTTCCCTTTCTGTAAGAGGTTGTGTCAAAGATTTTCTTCCAAAATCCTTTTAAAAATAGTAAAAATAAGCATTAGATCACATGTGGCATTTTGCTTATGTAGGTTGGCTGCTGGGAACAGAGAACTTGGTTTCTTTTAATTTGCTAAATCGTCCTTCAGTTCTTCAATTCTAGCCATTAATATTCATACAAAGTCTTCCTTAAAAAGAAAAAATCAATATGCACATCTAACCTTAATAAGAGGGGTTTGCTGTTAATCAATAGGATCACTAACATAATGAATTACCCTTCAAAATAGCACTCTGGATGTTTGGCTCTGTCTTGAAATCTTTCAGCTTGAATGTGCTTTTGTGTTGAAAAATATTCCCGTAGGTTCAGTGAAGCTAATGTCTATTATTCATAGAGCATCCAGATCCTGCTCCTTAGGAGACTGTATGATTTTTTAGATACTTATACACTGAATCTGGTGGACTTTATAGTAGACCTAGAATTTGACTCCTGTCTGAAATAGAATCAAAGTCAGATATTTTTTCCCTGTGGATACATCATACTGGGTATTTCTGTTAAGATTGGCCTGGGGCCCATAGGCAGGATTGTCATTCGTTTCAAATGTTCTCCCATCAGTCCTGGAAGTGCTTCCATGATGAAAGAAGGGAAAGTAGCCCCATGGTCAGGCAAGCAGGAGACAGGTTATTACATCTTCAAATATACAGCAGACAAGTGGTTCTGCTTTGAGATAGGCTTGGCTTTCTGCCACTTTCTTCAGTCGGTGTCAGCTGTTCTTTGTAACTCAACAAGGCAACCAAACAAGCTGCAGTTTCTTGCAGTTTTACAGAACTAATATTTCATTATACTCGAAGTCTGAAGTGACTGTTCCTTATCTTTTGGGTTTTCTGGCAAGATTAATTTCTGTGCAGTCCTATGGCAAGGATAAGCCATGACCTCCAGTTCTGATTCACATAAAACTAAATTCAGTTACATCTGTTCCCCTCAGTAGTTGTGGTCCTTTATGATCACCCTGCATATTTTTGTTTGTTTTTAAATGATGCACAAGCTATTTAGGAATAGGAAAATTAAAGTAGAACTAACTTTAATTTTTTCTCTTTCTTGCTGATGTTCCCCTAAGCCTTGAGGGCTACTTCTTACCTTGAGCTCCTTGTTTGGTACTGTTGCTAAAGAACAGTTGGTAGCCTTTACTTGTGTTCCTGAGGGGAAGAGAGAGTACTGAAAAAGAAGTGGGTTTATGCTTTTTATTCCTCTTGTTCAGCATTAGTATTTTTCAGCTGCAGTAGTGTTACAGGTGGTGCTAAAATGTTGCCATTAAATTCTGATGTTACACATCTGGCAACTTATAATGGAAGCTATTCTCTGAATGTATGTAATGCAGCTTTTTATACTTTTATAAATTGGCATTTAAACCAGGTAATTCTGAATTTTAAACACAGTCATGCAATATTTAAATCTACTTCTTATAGCCCTTTGTGGGCAAAATTCCACATTTGCTTTAGAGAGCATTTTATCTCATGATACTAATTGAAGGAAAGTTGAAAGTACAATTAAAAAACAACCAAACACCAAACTGTATGTTTTAACAATTCGTAAGTCATGTTTGGATTCTGTTAGTTTAAGTAAAGGATGTCTTTTCCTTATGCTGATGTCTGTCCTTGCTTCTACTCTGATGAGGAAAGGGCAGTACAGTAAAGCTTTCCAGGTTTGAAGCTTTATTAAGCTGGATCCTAAAGGCAAAGAACTTTGTTTTCTTTTATTCCTACTTCTCCTGAACAGATTTGAGAGCTTGTGTTCAAATGTCCTGAAACAGACAGAATGCAGAAATGTCTGGGAGAATGTGATAACCTTGGGAGTCATACGGAGCTCTAAAAATTACCTAATATACGAGATTATTTTAAGTATCTGTTACTTTTGGTTTGTTTACTATACACTTGATTTATGCATAGATATTTTGTGCTGGTCTTTTATATTCCAGAATTCCCTTTACTGCTAAAGATAACATTTAATGATGACAGAAGATTAAATGGCATGTGCAGAATCTTTCGCCTCTGGTAAGTGAAAAGCAAACATCTTCACTCTACTAGATCTCTTTGTTTTTCATTACTACAGAAAAATTAAAATTATTTGACTTGGCCTCAGGCCTTCAATTGCTCTGTTGGGTTATTAAAAATACAGTGAAGAGCCAGTAATGAGTGGTATTCCTTATGTACCTTGGCTGTTTGTTCTTTACAAATAGAAGATTGATTACAATGGTTAAGAGACTTGGGATTTATTGACTTGTCTTCCTAGGAATTTTTTATCTCATAATTGCTTTCAAGAGTATTTTCCTGCTTTTTTCACCCCCATTAACCACTGAATCATCTTTTTCTATAATAATCAGTAGCAGCTGAGAATGCTAGCCAGTAAACTCAGTTCTAAGAGCTGGCTTTTTCCAAGTCATTCAGAGTATTTGAGGGTGCTTACTGAAGTAAGGGAACCTAAAACATTGCTTAGGTAGAATTATGGACTTTATTATCCTGACGGCAATTCAACTGCATTGGGGGGTGAGTTAAACATTGTATCAGAAATGTCCGGTGGTTAATGTTTCATTGTTTCCCCTTTTGTATTTAAACAAAGAATTCTTTAATTGTCAACTCCTCTCCTGTCTCTGCAAATAGCTTAAGCCCTGGATTCCTGTGTTATTCACAGGTGAATGTAGTAGTTATTACAGACGTGTTATGAGCAAACCTGGGGCAAACTAAATCCTCTCACAAAAAAACACAGGCCCTTTTAATGCTGATACTACTTCCCCGTGAAATACTAAATCTTGAGTTTTAGAACACTGATGTACTTTGTTCCAGTTTAGCCATATTCATTTGAGGTTAAGCAGATAATCCTGTGAGCTTTGAGTTTTCTTTGTAGTCTCCCACTTCTCTGGTGGAAAATAAGCTGCAGTATAGTGTCAGAAATTAATGTAATGCTTTAACTCTCAGATGCTGTGGTTTAGTGATAAATACTTTGCAGTGTAATCCTTGCTCCTAAGTAACATTTGGAAGGAAGACAGAAGCAACTTTATATAGGTGATAATGAACTTTGAGGCTAATTATAAGTTGTAATATGCATATATTTGTATATCTGAATTAATAAAATATTGAAATAAGTTTTAGCACATTAAAGATGTCTAGGAAATCTGTGTTTGGGATAAGAAGTCATTATCTGGGGAAAATGATGTGATGTGCATCTTTTAAGAGCACTGACAGATGACATAATTTCATCCTTTAGAAAGAATGATACAGATTCCAAACCAGGAAATTATTTTGAATTTTTGAGGTGTGTAGGTCTTAGGTACCTATTATTTGGTTTGTCATAATACTTTGTTTTTTCTTGAACAGAATTTGGCATGAAGTTTTTCAGGGTTTCTCCAGTATACAAGTTATTACCATAAATTATGAGATGATAGAGGAAAGAGGTACAAAGACATCAAGTTCTTTGTTTCCCCCTGAGCCTGGCTCTGTAAGAACAGACTTATAAAAACTAAGCTGTTTTATCTGGTATATGGTAGATTATCTTCAATAGTGAGATAAGAGGGAACAAGTTGACCATTCAGAAATTACTGTTGTTGACATATGAAACAGATGGAGAAAGATTTTTGTTAAGCTGATTGTGTAAAATGGAGTGTAGCAAAGGAATTAGAATATGAAAATAAACTTGCAGTTCCATGGTGTCACAGTACCACATATTGCAGCATATTGACATGTGATTTGTGCATTTACAAGAGGGATTTATGCTGTACAGAGATGCTTATTAGGTATCACTGGAATGATCTTTGTGGTTGCAAAATTGTAGCTTTAATATTGTTAGATTGAAATAGGTGCTGTAAATACTAATTTTCAAAGCATGAATCAACTCATCCAGGTTTTTGATTTTAAAATTCTTTCTCCCATTATAATTAATATTCAGTTTTAGCAGTGTGATCTTAGTGTAAAATCAGCTTATCTTTCAGGCTGGCATGGATTAGGAATCTTGTTTTGATAAAGAGTCTACAGACCTGAGCAATCATAGGGCTTACACGTCAACTTTGAAATAAGGACATGTAAAGGGACTTGACAGTTTTGCTGTGAACAGCTATAGAGAGCCTGACCATACAGGAAGCTCAGACTGTAGCTGTGGTTTGTATATCCACATGAATTCAGTTGTTCCATTTCAAACAGTAATTTACTCATCTTCCTAGGTATGCATGCTGAAATTTATTTATTTATTTATTTATTTATTACTGCTTGTGCTGTTGGTATCCTTTCAGATAAAGGATTATATTCAAATAGTTTGGAAAATGAAATGTTGTGATCAATGATATAAGAACTTTTTTAGAGAGAAATTTGTTTTACAAATAAGCCTTTTTCCCTCATTCAGCAGGTTTGGTGCTAATGCACAGAATTCTTTGTACCAAGTGAAAAACAAAGCAAAGTGGATTTTAATGATGCAAAGATTCTGTGTTCATATGACAAGCACCTTTTCTTGTAAATCAATGACAGTTTTTTTAATAACCCTTCTTTGTATTGGTTTAGTAAAAATAGATATCATTATTGCAACATGCAATTGGAATTTGTAGATGTTGTGAGGTCATCTTGCCTATAGCAGACAAGAGAATCCTGTGCATTTTAGGTACACATTGGTATTTCTGTGATCACTGAGGAGTCAGGAACAGCATTAAACCTGAGTTTCCTGTGCCACTGCCATCACCTATGTAAATGCAAATGTCTCCTCACAGAACCTGCAAGTGTTGTGAATCACAGTCGCTTTTATTTTCATGTTGGCTGTAGGTTTACTTGCACAATTTTTATCACAATTCATTCTTCATGTTAGACAGTTTGCTCAGACAGTCTAAGCTACTACGATAAAAGGTAAAAATGAGTTAGAAATACCAAAGTAGTCAATGCTGTTGGTCTTTTCCTGGTCAGTGTGTGCCCAGTGAGTGTGTCATTGCTAAGGAGCATTCAGTGCTAGCAGAGAGTACTGCAGATATGGGTACAAGGGAGTGCAAAATCAGGCTGCTCCTGGAAATGTATGTATTTGAGATGGAGACAATGGAAATAGGGTAATGGTACTTAGATACTGCTCTGGTATGAAATGTGATTTTTTTCACTAATGCCCCAAAAAAGTATAAAGATCACATCAGCTTCAGCCAGACTGAGACTGCCAAACCAGTACTAGATTCTTTTGCTACAAATGTCAGCTTTCTGTACTTGATACCCAGCAGTGTACCCAGTGACTCTGCAGTGACTTCTCTGCAGTGACTGGAAGTTGATACTGCAAGTGGAAGCATGGCTTGAATAGTTGTGACTCATTCCTTAAAGCACAGCTCAGTACCTGAACCCCACCCTGCCATGGGCTGTGTAGGCAGATGGGTTTTCAGACACACCACAGGATACTGGAACCAGTTATGCTCAATGCCAGGGCTGGTCGTGGGAGCTCCCAAGTACTGAGGGGTAGCCAAAGGCAGCTGTGCTCTGACCATGTAATCACAAGGCTACGATAGAGACTGAAATATTACTCAGTCCATTTGGGAACTTCTTCAATTTCCCTCTTCTCTGCAGACTTGGGCTCTGCAGGCTTCCTATTTGATTTATTAGTAAAGCTTTACTGTTCAAAGACAACATAACTTGGGAAAGAGTAGGGATCATATTATTTTTAGCACATGGATAAATATACCTTAAAAAGAAAACTTAGTCATGCAAACCTAGCATTTACAAGAGTTAAGAACAACCTGTGAAAAGCTACCTATTACTTGTTGAAAAAATCTGGAACTAACAAGCTGTCACAAATAGCATTGTGTGTCCTATAGGTCAGGGTGAGATATTTAATCCTGTGATCAATGAGAAGTAAATAAAATCTACCAAATGTTTTCATTAAATATTCAAAAATTTTCAAGTAAAAATTAACTAGATTTTTTAAACATTTATTTTCTGCATGTAGTGCATCTAAAAATAAAACCCATTTTCATTCTTCCAAATTGAAATACATTTTGGGACCAGCACAAAAACTGGCACCAGGATAGAGCCTCATGGATCTAAGATATGATTAAGTTCTTTTCAGACAGGAGACAGTGTTAATTTTGAGGTTGGGGAGCATTGAAGAAACTCAATTCCCCTTTCTTTTTTCCCCTTAAATGTTGTACATTTTAAACATTTTTAAAAAATTTCTTTATCATTCCAATGAAAATCTGTGATTACAGCTGTTGTTCATCTTTATTTCACAGAAATGATTTTTCAGTTGCAAGGGTCATGTGTTAAGACGTTTTCAGGGGTTTTTTTGTACTACAGTCAGCACAACAAACACTATGGTTTGACATCCATCTGTAAACAAAGGCAATGCCCAGTGCAAGCTGGGGATCAGCTTCAGTCAAAGCTTTCCTGTAAACAAAGTATCCAAATAAGCTCAAACTACCCAGGGAAGAAAGTGTAGGCTAATGTGGAAGTCAGGATAAGTAATCTTGGCAAATCGTGATGTGTGCAGCAACAACTTCAGGTTATTTAGAGCTGCTGAGAGGGACCCTGAAAGCAGCCTGCTGTACAGGTGCTAGATTTGAATTTAAGAAATAGGCTGTACAGTATCAAACTATATAAAAAGTTTAAAAAACACAATGAGAATATATTTTTAAAATTTTTCTATACTGTAAAAATTTTAAAATTGGGTCCAAACTACCAGTAAAAAAGGCATGAAATGTGCAATTTTGCAAGTGGAAACAAGGGGCACAAGAAGGATTCCATAGGGGTTAATTAGAGTTGCTTTGTTATTTCTTTGTTTCCAGTACCTTCATATACCCAATAATCACAGAGACCTCAGAGCAGGTCCCTTCAGGCAAGTAGGACGTGAGCTAAAAGTATCATCATTGATTTCAGAAGGGAAGATTGGCTGCAACAAGGAGTAAAAAGCTATTTTAAGAGACAAATGTACAGTACAATCTATTTATGTAAATACTTGGAAAACTCAGGAACAAAATTGTTTCCTAAGTACAGAGCTGTGAAATCAGTGCGCCATATGGAGCCATAATATGTGGCAGAATATTTTAAAATCCTAAACCTTCTTGAAAGAAAACTGTTGTAGAAGTCTGCATCTAGAATAAAATGACTACTCACTTGTGTTTTAACTGAAAGCTGCAAAGCTATTTCCAAATTTACTAAAATTAATATAACTTGATATTGTTAAAAGGCGGTAACCCTTTTCACTTATTTCTTACAAAGCATAGAGTGTGGAAATGATAATTAAAGGCAAGTGAAACAGATGGCTGTAACATAATTCATGAGTCTTAACTGGCACTTAACACTAACTCTACTTTCAATTTGATAAATACAATAAGACACCTATGTTGACATACACGTGGTGCACTTAACTACTTTTATTTATGCAAGTGAGGTATTAAAATTGTCTTGAAAAGCAGACATCTAAAGAAGAGAAAATGGTATGAAGAAGAGAATAGTAGTCATTGCTTTCAGTGTTCAATGATTAGTAGTTGTAGGGTTTTTTCTTCCAATATCCTATCTTATAATTTCCATGCACAGTCTCTGTCCTACTCCTCCACTAGATAGCTTGGGAAGATGGGAGGAAATCCACCATTTTTTCAGCAAGAATTAATTACGCAGATTGGTTTTGTTTTTTTGAAATGAAGTATAATAAGCTAAAAGTGTGTGCATCTCACACGCTGCATATGGTACACTTTAATATATACACTGTCATTGTATACCAGCATTTTGTATATACACCGATACCACCTTCAGCAGGAGTTAAAAGTCAATAGATAATGAACCTTGTGCTGTATCTTCCCTTCCTCTGACGTAAATTTCACATGGAATCTCCTCCATCACCCTGTCTTCTATCACCTGCTCGGGGCAGTCATGAGCTTGCTTGAAAGTGTAAGTGCTTTTCTTGAATGTGCTGTTAAATGTTTTCATGGGCTGGGGCTGCGCAAAGTCATTGCGGAAGGGCAGTTCCATGGAGCTCAGGTTGGTCCTGCTCTGTTTCATACTGGAGGCCTGGGAGCCACAGTGGTGGTCGTGAATGCATCTGGAAGCTGTTGAAGGGCGGCGCAGTTTCTGATAGTTCTCAAGTTCTTCTGATAAATCTGCCAAATCTGCAGAAATTTCTTTATCTCTTAGTGAGAACAGTTCATAATGTGGAGGATCAAAAACTTCCTGGAAACCAGTCTTATTGAAGGCAGTCTTGCAAGCCATAACCTTTTTGCGAGGTTGCTTTACTTGCACTAGGATTGAAATGATGAGAAGAACTAAAACTATCCCTGTTGTGATGCCAATGATTGTCCCATGGGTTTTGGTGATTTGTTCAAACAATCCAGTTTTTTTCTTTTCTGCAAAGAAAAAATGATTAGGACAAGACATTTATTAATTTCTACATTTTTTGATAATGTATTTGAACAAAGCAAAACTGTATTGTGATTGCCATGCACGTGATAAAATTATTTAATGGGACCAGAGACTAGACCTGTATGTCAATGGGATTTGTCTAATTCCCTGTCATTAGTGGCTACCATATGACAATTCAGTGGCAGGTGCAGCTCGGTGAACCAGTGCATGCTGACTCAGCTGGGGTGTGCCTTCCCTCCTGACCCTTTACTGATGGTCTGCATTCCTAAATCCATGAGTTAAATAGGCTTAAATTAACTTTAAATAGGTTAAATCCTACAAATGGTGTTTCTCTTACTATGGCTTGCTTCTGCTGGTAACATTCCCAGTGATGTCAGTAGAAGAAAACCTAGATTTAAAATTGTCTAGTTCTTCTTTAAAGGTGAAATATTATCAGATATAGGAATGACTGTACTGTTTGTTTTCACATCTCTTGGAAATGTAATGGCTGTGTCTATTGTGTAAGTCTCTTATACCTAATTCATCACAGGGAGCTTTAGCAAAGCCCTNGGGGTAGGGGACACACCAACCGACCCAAATCATCTGGCAATTTTGGCGAGTACTTAATGTGAAAACACACAAGATGGCAGCATCAGAACAAGATGATTTTCCATATTTAAAATTCTTATTTGAAGACTAAAGTTTTCCAGTTGGATTTCTGTTCCATAAACGTTCTTGTCCCAGGGGACTGAAAGATTTCCACACTGCAACTTTGGCTAGTGGGAGAAAAGCATTTAGGACTATGTAGAAGAAAATGTAGTAGCCTAAATCTTGTATAATATCTTCAGATATCTGGCTCCTGGCATCTGAATGTGTGTGTTATGTTTCTGAGTACCACACACAGTACATCGGGAGGGTGATACACTATCATGTTATTTGAAACAATCTTTATGCTAAGCAGAGACTCCCAAGGAGCTGGCTAGTAAGAAATCACATTTCTGCTTCAGAGCTTGGACTGTTTCCTTTGAGCTACTTTTTATCCTTTGAAGTGAAGGAGGCTCTCTCCCCTTGTCCTGCCTAGCTTGGATCTCAGTGGTACCATCCATGGTGGGAGGTATGAATTTCACTGCTATGGCAGTTCTCTTGTCTGCAGCTAGGTTTCTTAAGTCTTGGCAGATATTTTAATCAAAAAGTTGTTTTGCAAAAGACAGTGTCTTCTCCAGTCTCTTAAAATAAATTGCACACAACTGACTTTTCTATCAATTTTTGTGTTACAGGGCTTAGGCATAAGTAGGTCACAATATGCTCAGATTTATGTAGCTATTGATATGGACTAAATGAGAACTCTGGGTGCCTGCAGGAACTGAGCACAATTGTGAGCAGCTCTCTTTTTAGGGCTAAGGATTGCTTATTTGGTTGCATCCATCTCCCTTAGCTGGCAATGTGGATCTAGTCTTCAACTGTCTCTTAATTTCTGCTCTGCGAGTATTACAGCAGAATTTAGATGACATTCAACATAAAACATGATGGGTTGTTCAACACCAGATACAGCAATTTACAAATATTGGGAAAGACACCATTTTTATGGAATTAATTTTTTTAATACTGCAGTACATGAGTGGAGAGTGGATTCTAGGAGAGAGTCTAGAAAGCAGTTGGTAAAGATGGGAAAGAGCTCTAGAAATTCAACTTAAGAGGGAACGTTGAATATTATCTAAGGTAAGGATTGTTTAGAAGAAGCTTAATTTTACATTGCAAACTTGGGAGTTATGGACCGGTTTTGTTAGCTGGAAAACTTCCACAGTATGCCTTACATTAGAATATCTATTAGTGGTGTGAATTTCTTTGTTTACCCAAAATGCAATTAAAAAGTAGAGGTTTTTAATGTTTATTTACTTTACAAATGCAAGTAGGATTTGTGCATTGAAAATAAATTTTCTTTCAAGACTTTCTATAGAGAAGGTTTTGACCCTTTCTGCAGGGTTGGTTTCTCTGTGAAATGGAATACATATTTAAATCTTCTGGACTTTTGTGTTCAGACCTATTGATGCCATTCTATTTGTCAAAAAACCCTAACCAAACAAGCTCAAGTGTTTTTGTTCTATTGTTTTCTTCAGTAAGAAGAATTGTTGACCTTAGACTGGTTTTGTTCTAACTCTGACAACTGAGCTGTTCTTGAAACATGAGAGAATGCTTGTGCTTTAAGAGAATAACGATTTCTTCAAATTATGAGAATTTTTCCTACAAAGCTTGATATTGAAACAAGTCTTTACTGTAGTTGTGATGGTTGAAATAACTCCCAAACCATGTTCTAGAAGCAGCAATTGACACATCTGCTTTCCTTAAGTGTTTATTTCATGCTTCCTAACAGTTCCTCCCTCCTCCCATCCCTTCTCACACTATACAGCAGTTGAATTTACCCTGAAATAGCCTATGATTTACAACTCTAAACAAATGTTTTAAAATTGTATTTGAGGATCATTGCTTCTATTTCAGCCCTGAGAGAAGCTTTCTGTGCTTGAAAACTTTTCTGTGTTTTGTCAGCTCTTTATTTTTTTCATTTTACAATCCTTGCTTCAAGTTTAGAAATGGATAGGATGCAGCCTCAAAAATACTAAATTCTATTTCTTACCAAGCTGATATCCTTTTAAAATAGAGAGTATATGCTGAAGAGGAAGAAATTTAGTTAAAAGCACTAAGATCAATATTAAGGATGCTTACATGTGTCCTGAGTTTAAATAAAAAAAATTGGAACACCTTCCTGAGATTAGTAGAATAGCTGTCTTCAGCATATTTCCAGGAAAAAAGACATTTCATGACTTTCTTGAAAGGCAAACTGACCAGCCTAGCTCATAAAGGCTGTGGTTTGCACTATATTCACCTCTGCAGTGATTCTCATCCCAAGGGTATGCACAGTTCTGAATGCCATTGCAGACTAAAGAATTATTGATGCACATGTTGCTATGGCAGAAGTAAGTGTTGCCTGAGCAGGGAGCTGCAGGAGAGAAGAGAAAGAACACATTAAGAGTTTTCAGTAATTGATGCCTTGCAATAAAACTAGTAAGTTCCTATATTTGGGATTTTTAACATGCATTCTTCCTCTCTGTCTCAAACACAATCACTTCTCTTGCATGTCACTAACTATTTGATGCTTTTCTCTCTCTTCATGTGATTGCTTTCAGCCTATTATCAATCCTACAAAACCACTTCTTGCTCCAAAGGGTAGGTAGCAAATAGAGACAGTCACAAAACACAGATAATGGAAGAAGGCTTTAGTATGTGTCTTTAAAAACTTAATACTTAAAAATCACATGCTTACTATCAATTATATATTTATTCTGCAGAGCATCTGCTGTGTAGATGTTGTGAAGCAGTCCCTGGACAACTGCATTTTAGAGCCCATTAATATCTTAAGGCAAATCAGATTTCAGCTTGTGGAGGACTGTTTCAGTAATTGCAAGAGATTTCAATAACTAGAGGCATCTAAGTCATTCCTGCTTCTGAATCAAAAGCTCTTGGATCCTCCTATTAGAACTAATGCAGGGATTGAGAGAGTACAGTTTAGCTTTTTATGTGTCTATCTATATATAGCCAGAAATTTGAAGAAAGAAATTAACTGGAAAGCTGCCCTATGTTTTTGTGAGTATTTGTTACAGCTCCTTGACATTAGAAAAAAGGTATTAGAAAGTAGTAATAATTTTTTTCAGGGTGTTGTATAATATACATAGGGAATTATTTATGAATTCAGGGCACTTGACAAGAAATTGGTTTTCCCTTTGTTTCAGTAATGTAGTGTTTTTATGATGGAAATGTCTGTTATTAGTGGAATCAGTTATATATTAAACAGCAAAGATGTGTGATAGACATTCTACTATTTGGTTTCACAGAAAGAATGTGTTCTTGAGCAGTCTGGATTCTCTGAAACATAACAGGAAACCCAAAGGGTAGAGCAGAGGTAGAGCAGAACTCCTGAACACTGCATTTCTCACTTAGTCATTCCGTTAGGCTTGAGAATCTCAATGAGAAAAAGAGGAGTTATGCCTAAGAAAAAAGAACATTCAAACCTCTAATTCTCAATATTGCCTTCCTAAATTAAATATGTATTGTCTTTCCATTGCTACTCCACTGAAGGCTGGTAACCTTCACTCATTGGTTTTTAGCTTTTGTATTTGCTGTTACTGCTTAACCCTGGCAATCTGGCAAGAAGTTCCATACAAGAACTTGCAGTGCAAGTATGAATACAGAATATATTTAGGGTGTATTTTGGAACAGTTCATCTATGTAATCTCAGTGCTTAAAAATGTCATGGTAGCTATCACATCACCTCCTTGCTCAAGTGACTTGACAATTTAATTGTTTGGAAAGTAGACCTAGTTTGAAAAACACTGCTTTAAAACAAGGACCAGTCCTTCAGAAGGTTCTGTTAGTTATGGCATAATGCAAACATATTCCCTTTCTCATTTCCCTGAACAGGTGAATCTTTTTTACAGATCTATATTTTTGGATGATGCATTCTGCTGTTGCTTCTCCATCTACCATGTACAGTCTCTATAGACTGTGTAGTCCCTTTAACTTTTTGTGGGCATGGCTTTTGTTCACAGTTCATAAAGATGGGAGAAATGGACTTATCTTCCTTTTGTCTGTTATCTGGGGAGTTTGAAGTCTAAAAGTCAAAATCAGTTCCAGCCTAAGACTTCAAGGACATAGCTGGACTCTTCTCATAACAGCTGCCCAAAAGTGGTGCAATGCTCACACTGCTCTTTGTATCCAGCATTACTCATGTATTGAATCAAGCCAGGAATCAAATACATTGATTTTTCACACTGCTGTTAGCTGAATTACGTAGTCAAATCTGCAAGCAGAGCTAGGTGTGTGTTAGGTGACTGTCATGCACTATTAGTTCATTTATGGAAATCTTTCCAGAAATATTGTTTGTTTGCATGGTTGGCTTCATATAATTACAGATCATTAGCAAGGTAGAAGAGAAAGATAGCTTAACAATCTGAAAATAAGATAAATTCCGATTCACTTTTTTCAGTTAGAAAAATTGCTTTTGCCTAGATAATATAAAAATACTTGAAAGACTTTTCAGCCCCATACTTTTCCATTACCTTATCCAAGAAGGCAGTATCTCAAGTAAGTAACAATAACCACATACCTTTGTAGATGGTCTTCTGCCAATAACTTATGACTTGCTTAAACTCATAAATTTGGAAAGTTATCTACCTTTAGGAGTATTTAGTGTTTCAACCTCTTGCATTAAAAAAAGCCCCTAACCCCCCCCAAAAATCCCAACTCAACAACAACAAAAGCCCCACTCCAATATTTATAATATAAATAGATAATTTCCCTGCCAAAGTTCATAGCATTTTCTAAATTGAAAACTGGAATAACTTGCAATATCACCAATGTTAAGGATTGTATTGAAATAAAAACTACTGGAAAAGCAGTTATCAGTTTTTGCAAGTTGTACTCAAAACCGACATTTATTTAAATTATCAATATCTAAAGCTTATTAAATGCCTCTTATAGGTTAAGCAATAGACTAGCTTGAAACATGCAATTGTTCCTTACTACCACATATTCAAAGTTAACCAGCAGCTATTTCTCTTATACATATCTGTTGCTTTAGAAAGGTTGTTTTACAAAGAGTAGCTTTTCTCCTATGGTAAAATTTACTGTTTTATGGAACAGAACATAAAATCTACCTGTTACCTGTAACCTGAACTTCCTGGCAAGGTAGAGACCAGGAGCTCTTTCAGGACTGGCTACAGACATGTTCTGTCAGAAAAGTTATTTTTTGTCAGCAAATCTGTACTATTTATTCTTCAAGCAGAACTTCTTGAAAACCTTTAGCACAAGCCTAGGTCTGATTTCCTGAAATGAGAACATTTCATTCAGCTCTCCCCATGTATGTCAGATCTGCCCAGCAGTTCTGAACTTAGTCTGCTTTAGTGCCAATTATTTCCAGGTTCTGCAATGTGGACAGTATTGCCCTCTGTAAATATGTGAGGCACCAAAATTCCATTCAGGTACAACGCGCTTAGAATAAAAAAATCTCACTAAAAGCCTGCTTTCAAGAATCATCTTAATTTACAATGAGAATAAAGACTATCTCTAACCCAGGCTATGAAATACAAACAAAAATCCAGATGGCGTTTACAACTCTGCTTTAATTACAGCCTTCTTGAATAAACTTGAATTTAACTGCTCATCGATGGTTGTGCAACATCACAGGGCTTTGCTAAGGGAGCACATGTGGGGTCCTTTAGAGCCAAATGCAGCTGAAGATGACGGGGCAGCTTGGCTGGAGGGGGTGTAGTCCCAGACCCACAATTGAAGATGGAGCTGTGCATAGGAAGGAGAGTGAGACTTTCCAGGATCAGGTATGTTTTCTACTCTTCTGAACATCCAGATTGGCCTTAAGAAGAGCCTGTTGTGGTGTCTGGCAGGGAACTGGAGCTGCTGTGAGAGCACACTTCTGGCTTTTTGAAATACGTCTGTGCTCATTTGTAGGGAAGGATGGATATAGCCTAGGGCAGTATTGCTGAATTCAAATAGAAAATAAACCTTTTAAGAATGGAGGAAAGCTTTTCTTCAGGAACCATGTTAGAAATGTAATAAAGCCATTATCTAATTTACCTGCTACTATGCGGAAGAAACAGAAACAACCTTTTTCATGTATTCCTGCTGCTTAATATACAGCTGATGCTTTCCCTAAAATATTTGAAGTACCCCAATACCAGGAGAGTTGGCACTTTCAGATCTACTTACGATCCACAAAGGAAGTGAAGAGCATTCTGAACCTGCTCAGCCTGCTGCCTTCATCTGCCCACATGCGCACCACCCCTGTCCCCGTCTGCAGCGTGACATCGTTGGCCACCGTGCTGCAGAACTTGGCCTTCAGGTTTTCAATGGAGCTGCTCCCGTCATACACAGCAACAAAGTTCCTTTTGCATTCGTTGGAATGCTCCATTTGATAGTCCAGAAATCGCATATAGATCTGTTAGAAAAGAGGAGTCAATGTCTTTAGGAGAAGAAATACAGAGAGGAGAGTTTTCTTTCTTGGTAGATCTTGAATAAGATGTTTTGTTCCCTGACACATAAATGTAATTCCCAATTAACAACACGTTTAAACTTAGATTTTCTCATTAGATGTCCGTGTGGAGTATTACCTGAAATTTGTCTTGGGTTTCACTTCTCCCTGCTTCCCAAAACAATCTTTATTTAAAAATTTACTTTGATTTATTTCTGCTCCCTTTGGAAAAACAGTACAAAGCAACACACTCGGTGAAGAGACCCCCAAGAAGCTGCAAAACGTGAAGTCTGTTTCTCTAGAAGAGATACAAGGAATGCATAAATGTACTGAAATAACTTTTGAAGTATTTTGACGGTTCTCTTTCCTTTCTTTTTAATTCATAAAAACAATGTTAAAATATAGGGGAAGGAGTCTAGTCAGAAAAGCTCTGAAGTAAAATAAAGAAATGAAAATTTACTGCTTCAGAATGAAAGCTAATTACTGAACCATAGCTGTGTTATGGAAGACACAAACCATGAAGTCGGGAGCAATTTGAATAAAAATGGAAATGAGAGAGAAGTAAGCTGGCTGTGTAGGAAGAATTAATGAATTTAAGCTAATCTTAATACTTCTAAAAGCAGAAATCTAATCCAAGAGAAAGCAGCATATGTGTCAGAACACGTGCAACAAAGAAATTAGAAGACTGAGATTGTATTTAAAGCGTAAGTAAATAATATATTTTGCTGGACCAGGAAACTCCTACAAGATTATAATTCCGTTAAAATTACATAAACATATCAAAAGGCTTTTAAATATCTTCAATGGCTGTATTGGAATTCTCAAAATTCTTCTGAAAATTCTGAGATATGAAACCAAGTCACCTAAGCATGCTGCAAAGGCCATTTTAGGCTTTAACAATTCCTAGACAGTCATTGTGTTGCTAGAGCAGAAAGGTGCCAGGTGGAGGCTGAGGTGCTCCTCCCCTGTCCATGAGATGTCCGGCGTGTTCCTCGGTACCGGGGATGCTGCAGAGCTCTGCACATCAGGGTTTTGTGCATCTCCCTAAGGACTCTGGGGCCCCTGCTCAGGTGGGAAGCAGGAGCTCAGGGCAGGAGAATCCCACGCCTGGGCTCTATTGCCCAGTTTGCTGCCCCTTTGCCACAGCTTGCTACCAACCACCACTGAGAGACAAAACAAGATCTGTCCCTCCCCATTCCTACAGCTATCAGGCTTTATTGAAAACATGGTAAAAGAGAAAAACAGATGTCACACGTACCCCATGGCTTTCCCTTCCCAGTGCTTCCAGAGGCAGGCTGGCCAGCAGTGCCTTTCCTTCCACATTCTGTCTGAAGGTGCAGCCTGTGCCATATTAGTTCATGCTTCACCTCACTGTTCTGTGATTTTGAGCATATGTATTTTTTCTTTTTTTCTATTTTCTTTTTTTTTTCCACTGCTGTTTTTGTTAGATTTGCTGCTGGAAATTCTCAGCTATGTTGAGAACCCGTTTTCCATTGATGACCTATCTCAAAAACTTAGATGTGAGCTGCAATTGCTAGTATTTGGACTGACAGATGGTATTTTCTTTTAATGATTGACTTTATATATCTGCTACAAAATTACAATGGAAATTAAAAATAATTTAGCACACTTTTAGTGGAGCTATTATTTGTATGATAACAAAGGAATAATCCCATTAAAAGTGCTCACCTCTTCACAGGCTCCTTTGTGTTAGGCAAGTATAAAAGGTCCTTACTCTTACATTATATTGATTATTCTGGTAATTCTATGAAATCTGGAGGTAATTTATTAAGTGCCCGCTACACACGTTTTAAAAGTACTTTCATTGCTGCACTTGAGTCAGTTTTAAAAGTTTATTTTTATTACAAAATCAAATCGAGGAAATTAAAAATGTCTATGCTTATTTTTCTCAAGAGACTGCACTCTATCAGATCTAATGGATTTTATCATCATAATTCTGCCTGAATTGAAGCTTGAGAAACTACTGTCAGAATACTAAGAATTATTTTTCTGTAATGTTTTAAGTCAATAATTTAGGATGATGATCTAATTTCAGGACTCACCCAACTATAACTCTGCCTTCTGGCAACATTCAATAATTTATTAAAATACTTAAGCACAAGACCTGGTGCACTCAAGTGGCAATGTAGGGAGAAAATGGGTTTGTTATTGTTTCTGGAAGAACTGCATCTATAACTTAGACTAGCATAGAGCTCTTGGGAATTGACTCGCTATTGACTCGCTCCCACAAAGGCTCAAATATATTAATGGACTTTTAATTTCTTTCTTGTCTTGTCCTCTTTATTATCATCTTTTTGGTTACTGTTTTAGAATGCACTTGCAAGGTGGTTAACAGGGCTGGTTAGTTAAGTATTAGAAGTGTGTAAGAAGGCAGAGGGAAGGTTTGTCATCTTGGCAGCTACTGGTTCAAAATATTTCTTAATTTTTATGTACGTGCAAACAGAAGCAAAATTAAAGATGTGGATGCTACATAGAGAAAAGTATGTGCTCTTCTGTGCAACATATTAAACAAATATGATTCTGAAACTAATATGCTATAGCTGTTGTATTTTGGGGTTGTGAAAAGGATTTTATCCTTCTCTCTGCCTAACAAGGTAAAGCCTTTCCATTTAGCTCAGACTGCTGATGAAAGTAGGTTTTAAGGTGCTGGATTGTGAATTAGATAGGATAAGCAGGCACACATTCTGTTGACTTTGAACAGAACCAAATTCTCCAATAGTATCACTGGAGGCAAAATGTTAAGCTTTGGCAGAGAGATTTACTGGAAATTACTGAAGATGTCAGCCAGCAATTTTGCCTGCAGTCTTCCAATAAAACCAGGGTCCAAGTCAAATGCCCCTGAAAATTGCTGCTTAAACAGTTCTCACAGTTATTTGGTATTTGAAGCTTCAAATAATAGGAAACCAGCACTATGGATGTGTTTAAGTTTAATTTCAGAAACAATTCTCTCTCTGGATTTCCTAAGTCACTGCTACGTGACTCATTCCAGTGAAGCACAACATTATGCAAATCACAGTTAGTGACCATTACCTGTTGCTAATGTCATGGAAACCCATTATATACTGAATTATGTGAACAAAACCCACCTTGGCATTTGGAGTGGCTTTAATTGTCCAGATACAGTCAATTGCTTGTCCTGGTTTTGTTTTTCCTTCTTGTTCTACTTGACTGGAACGTACTATTCCATCAGCTCCTGAGAGCTCAAATTGGCAGTCTAGGGAGAAGATAGACCTTGCTGTCAAATGCAGTATGACATTAATTTAAAATTTCATGTATAAAGAAATTGTTACTGTAATACTATACCTGGGATGGGATTTAAAATACCTCCTAGGTAAGTGAAGTCAGGATCTGTAACAGAAAGAAGTCATGAATCACAAGGGCTATCAGTACTTGAGAATCACTTCAAGCTTTAGTATTATCTGCAGATTATGTCCATTTTTTATTATGTCACAATAAAAATTGCCAGAAAGTTTACTGAATCAATTGGAGCATATAGAGACAAAGCTTTTATAGATGAGAACATTATTCCACAAAGATTGACCTTATCTGGAAAAGGTAATTCTATCCTGACAGCTCAGATTTCCAGCGTAACACCAAAAATTACTATTCAGTATTTTGTTCCCACATTATATTCTGAATTTAACTATGTCAGTTTTCACTGAAACTGCTGGAGCTCCACAAGAGTACAGGAGATCTTTTTCTGTGCAAAAAGCTTATTTAGATTTATTTTATCAGACTACTGTCTATGTAGTTCTGAACAATTTGAACTGAGCATAGCAGAATATATCAACACTTTGAAATTGCTAACTGCTCTTATAAAAGTGAAGAAGGCAGTTCTATCCTAAAGGCACTTTCCCCTGGGGTATCTGTGTCTCTTGTACTATGCCACGTAGAACAGTTCTAGACATGGTTTATGAAATGTTGTTCTATGCAAAGAAAGCACTAGTTCATGCAAAAGTGCACACCTGTTTGGTACAAATTCTTTTGCAAATGAACATCCAGAGTTTGGCTCTGTCTGTGATCCTATAAATGATTTTTCTGTATAGGAAGTTTATCACTTCCCCTAGAATGCCTCAGTCCGGAGCTTAAGACTCAGCACAGTTCAGAAAATGCCTTCTTTGTCCTTCTCTTTGTGTTTACTGATAGTGACATCTATGATCACTATATGCGAAATTCTGCAAGGTTTTCAACCTTCTTTGTAAACTAACTTTTTAATGAAGCAGGAGTATGTGCATATGTTACCTTTCATTTTCACAACTGTAAAATATTTTGCTGCATTTAATAGAAATACAGAGGAAGGAAAAGAAAAATATCAGTCCTTCAGTTGTTGCAATCTATTGTGAAAATAATACATAGTTTAAATGTATATTTAAAGTTCCAGCCTGCAACTATGGTAATTTAGTTTTGAAAGTGATGTTGATGAAATGGCTTTGGAAATGGACTTAGCAAAATGTGTAAGTACTGTCCCTGTGAAAACATTTTATCATGTAATTCCCAATGGCCTGGTCACCATGTTAATCTGAAGTTTCCGAGTCTAAATCCCTAAGCAATAATATATAATCATGAGTGGTGTTTTCATGTGCTCTAGGGGTAAAGATAAATTAGGAAGGTATGTTTGTGTATACATTTATCCAAGTAGTAGAGCTGACACTTGTATATTGCCTTTTGTCCCAAAGGACAATAAAATGCTGATAACTACATGTGTAGTATCTATGAAGTGCAGTAGTCAAGCATTGCACAAGGACATCGGGTCAAATTCTCATGTAAGAAGGATGCCCTGCCAGGTTTAAGTAGCTCCACAGAGCAGATGGTAATTTTTGTTTGTCTAAAGGCACTGTCAGCACACTGTCCTCTCCTTTGTACCTGTGAACTACAGGTTCAATTTTGAGCAAAGGGCAGTTCTGTTGTCTGAGCCCAAGGGTTGAGGGAATCCAGTTATACTGAGAGCTCGTGCTTAGACTGTGCAGATATTTGCTCTGGGTTTTCAGAATGGAGATTTAAAATTATTTGCATCTGGTTGAAGTGCTATTGTAATATTGCTTCAGGTGTTTTTGTCCAGTGTCTTATACTCCTAGAAGAGAGGCTGGTGAAAAGGCATCTCTTTGCATAGCTCTTTCCTTTCCTACCACTGGTGAAACTGGTACAAGTTAGAGAGATAAAGAGGGGTGCTGCTGAAGACTTCCGCATGAGCAAGCTCAACTGTCTTCCTCACTAGCAAACTACAGACCTGTAATTTCCTTCAGTCAAGATTCCCCAAGTGTTTTTAGCTACGTACCCTGCAGGATTAGCAGGACTGAGACTGTGGCTGTCACATTGTCACTGTGCCTCTTGTAAGTGCTGATGCTGAAACGCAGCTCTAGGCTGAGAGGCCAAACACACCCACAGAGTTCAATGGGAGCAGATGGTCATTAACTCAGTCAGAATTTTAGGCATCTTTACCTGGTATAAATGAGTACTTTGCTTGAAATCCCTTTCCTTCCAGCTCCTCATCAGAAATAAACTTGATCCACATAAATCTCCCTGTTGATCTAATTAATGCAGGACTTTTCAGACCACAGTAACGATTAATGAGAGGGGAGAACCCAAAAGGCCCATCTCGAACCTCCAGATGATCAAACCGACATTCAAATGAGGGTTCTATGTAATAGGGTTCATCAAAGGTCAACTCAATTCTTTGTCGTGGAGCAGCTAGACATAAAAAAATTGAGCAAAAGATTAAATGAAGATCTAGATAAAAAACACAAAGACATGAAGTAATGAAGAGACAGGCCTCCAACACAGCAAGATAAAAAAGAAACTGGAAACTTCTCAAAACACATCTGCTGTCTGCTACAAAAATTTTAAAAATTATTTTCTAAAAGATACTTTTGCATAGAATCATGTAAAATTTTTTCTTGCTGATATTAATTGTTGAAAATTCAGAAATCACATTAATTTAATGCAGCACATATAACAGGTATGAAAATATATGCAAAGCTATTCAAACAAGGTTTACTATTAAGATATACATTAAATCAAGTGTTCTGTGAAAGCAAAATGCATAAAAAAGGACAAAACACTGAGCTATGCAGAAAAGAATGGAAAAGAGAAAGATA
Organism: Drymodes brunneopygia; assembly: GCA_013400955.1. Lineage (NCBI taxonomy): Eukaryota > Metazoa > Chordata > Aves > Passeriformes > Petroicidae > Drymodes > Drymodes brunneopygia. The sequence goes on along the minus strand of VZTZ01020716.1, from coordinate 651,151 downwards.
TGAAGAACTACTCACTATTCCTTAAACATAAAGTCCAAATTTTTAGATCCTTTCACAGAAGACATCTTTTATTACAATATTCAGAGAGGTGTCAGCGCTTCATATAAGTCAATATGCAGGTGGCTACAGATGTTGGTGAGTCTGGGCCTGTGCCAGCCTAAGGATTCGGATCAGAGCCCTAAATCCTGACTCTCACATCCGTGGTTTGGATCCTAAGAGTTTCTCCTGTGTGAATGGCTTTAGTGTTCCCTGTTCTTGGCATCGGCTGCGCTACGTGAACTTCCCAATCCTCACTGGGATCTGGAGTGCCAGCACTGAGGAATCACAAATCATACACTGCCTGCTTTTCCTGAATGCCAAGAGGATTTACTCTGGCATCTCCAACACTCCCGTCAGCCCTTCTGCCTCCCTCACACCAGCTACACACATTTGCAGCTGCTGGGAATGTTGGCAGTGATCTGCACAAAGGAGCAGACCTTGGCTAGAAATTCTGGAGGGCCTCGGCCCCATCCAGGCACCATCCACCCACAGTGTTTCTGTGGAAGGGCTGAGGAGAGCTGGGAGCTGCTCCTGTGCCCCAGCCCTGCAGCAGGACAGGCTGGCTGCTCTCTGGGGCACTCCCAGGCAGGCAAGGTGCAAGCCCAAGATGTGCATGGGAACAAGCAAAAAGGAGGGGTCTGTGAACCACTACTGTGCTGTACAAATAAAAACTCTCCGAACCTCATTACTTGAAATATTTCAATTAATTGATATGAATCTGATGATTAGGCTGACTAATATTTTTAGCTGACTTCAGTGGGTTTTGGGCGCATTCTAACAAGAGGAAAAATAATTGGAGTGTCTCAAGTCTTGCAGCATTTATTTAAGATATTCTCATTGGAATATGGTTTTATTCTAGTTAATGACATTTTTTTGTCCTCATCACGTTATTTTAATAGTGACCTCAGCAGTGCTAAGAAATCTTTGTATTTTTAGTACAGTGCTATGGCAGCCAGCTACATCTTTTTTATTAATGAAGGACAACATAAAGGTTTTCTGCTGGTGAGATAGAACAATACAGCATGGTATGAAATAGTCTTCGTCTTTTGCAATCTATTATCAGTGATATTAAGATAACAAGCTACAATTTTTATCTTAATAATTCCATACCTTCATAGATTACAGTAGATATGCTGCTCCTTTTCCTGGCTATAAGGATATGTCTTATTCTTCATAGCTAATTTCTTAATGTTTGCATTTCTTATTTATTTGCTATTATTACTTGAGAGAGCAAATTTAGCTTCTTGTCCAAGGAAATGACTGCAGAATTCATTACATTACCAGTATGGCCATGCAATACTTTTACAGCAGTGTAAGATGACAGATTTAACAGTTCAAGATTTTCCATTTAACAGTACGATTACAGCAAAACAAAAGAGAAATACAGCATGTACCTTCCAGGATATAGACGCACTCTTGATTGGGTGGGTACATGTTTGGGTAGTTTGGTGAAGCAAAATGTCCTCCATTACTGGTGCGGACCCAGTTGTCACACTGGGTGGGAGGAATGCGATTCACTCCAATATTTTGCCCACCTTAAGCAAAAAAAAAGAAGTGATCAAATGAGTTTCTTCTGCAAGCATGCAGATTTGATAAAGTAAAACTCTGTCATGACACATGGCCTATAAAGAAGAAAGCCATTTATTTTGCTTTTTATTTTTGTTGCAAGCCCTCTTGAAAGGCGCTCATTAATACCTATCTAAGAAAATCTTATGTTTAATTCTGTGGTGGGATATATCCTAACAAAATCACAGTTTTTGAATATCAAATATAACCAGAGATCCTCGGAAAGGAGAGGAAGTAATTTTTTTTTTACCCAACTCAGTTCAGGCTTTTGACACTCTTCTAAGTGAAATAGTCACAATGGCTGCCAATACCGTTATTTTATGGCTTATGTCATCTCCGTTCCTATGTAAATAAAATCAGAAATATTTGTCAGCTTTCACTGGTTTTGACCCTGATTCCAAAATATGCTAAGGTGGGATATCTATTTACAGTCATTTGTTGGAATACAGAATGTTTGTAACAGAATGAATTCCAATATGCAAATACAATAAATACAGCAATAGTAGTTAATAAAATTCCTAGTAATAGGTAAATTGCCCTGGTAGCTAAGGGTCTCATTTAGGATCAAAGCTCCTCTTTCTGGATGTACAGGGAAATGTGTTCTGTGACTGAGATTATGCAATTTAGTAAGGTAATTCTTCATGCTGGACCATTCACAGGAGCTTGGTTTGGATTTCTTCATCCACAGAGAAGGGGTTGGGAATAGTGTGATCTCTGACATTCTTACATACCTTGGGCCCTTCTTGGTATCAGCAGAACTGGAGAGAGTAAGACAGGCTAGGTAGTTTCTGCTAGATATTTCCTAAATATCACAGGGTGCTCTCATAGTGTAATTTGTATTTACACAGTTTTAATTTGCCTGTGAGAGGATATCTATGCTGGTACAGGTCTTAGATGCCTCCAGTAAATTACATCACTTTCCACTGGTATCTTGACAGCTTTTTGATTTATGGGGGTGAAAACTCTCTCTCCTGCAGAAATTTTTCAAGGAAATTCTGTGGGTGGCAGTTCAAGGAATTCTTCTCTTCTAAGTGTGGGTAATCCCACATACAAAAAATAAGGTTTTATGAAATTGATTCCTTCCCCACTCAGCAGGCTTCAAAAATGTTTGTGGGTGGACTATTTGAAAAGCTTGTTGTCAGATACAGAAAACATGAATTTCCGTGGTGGTTTCTTTCCCACCTCTAACATGTAAAACTGTAGAACTTTACCTGGGAAAGTGAAACTTCCATGTTCTTTGTAACTGCATGGCTTTGTTCATTTGGGAGAAAACGCAGCAAATGGGGGAAAATGGAAAATACTACAATTCATATTGGTAATTCAAGAGCTATTAATATCTGAGTGCAAACATTTCATTTATATTGCTCAACTAAAGTTATAAAGCTGTTCCATTTTTTGAGAGAAAATCATCAAACTAAAATTATACCTTGTGTCTTCTGTGCAACGGCAATACCTTCCACCACCAGGATTGTTACAAGCAACACTGATGAGAGAAATTGGACAGGAAAAACATCAGTAATTCTTCAAAGTTATAGACCATTTTCTGCAGTCCCACTTCATGCAAATCCTGGCATCACTGACCAAAACAACTCAGAACATACAAAAAAAAATGTAATTAATTTATGTGTTTTCTTCAAAATTTCAACTCATGAAACCAGTGCATTCTACGTGCACTTCTGGTCTTTCTTCCAGGTTCCTCAAGAAAGTGTGTATGAGAACACCAATTCATTGTTTGAGGGGACTTTAACAATATGTTCTAGAGTTTACAGGGTATCTGTTGTCTATAAAACTTTTATATCCTGAAAAAGGATTCACTGCTATAATGAATCGTATTTATCCTAAAACTCTATTTGCATAATGTGTGAAAGACTTATCCAGCTTCCAAGAAATTAATCCAGACCACAGGAAACTCTGCATGGTCTTAACCCCTCCACCCATTTCACAGATTTGTGCTTGCAAGACTGGTTGTTGTGATACTGCCACACAACACCAGGGATATCTGCAAATGATGGGGCAGTAGACAACGGGCAGATGCAAGTTCTGGAGATGGAGAGCCTCCCTCCTCCTTATCCTTCCTTCCTGGCTGTTTTACTTTTGGCCTTTCCCTTACATTTGCACATTCCCTGCACCCAAGAAGCATCAGTATGAACAGCACATATGAAAAACTCCATATTCCACAGTCCAGCAGCAGTTTTAAAGCAGGCTTAATTTTCAGATTTTCCTAAAACGCTTTGTCAACTTTGTCACCTTAGATTGTTTGGGATTACTGGAAGGGGGAAAGAGAATGAAACAGAGTATATTAATATGTCACTCTTCAAATCTTTCACTTGCTTCCATCTAGAGTATCTCAGAAATTCTGGATCCATCTCTTACAGAAATAGCTAAGCAGGCCTGGACTGCCCTGGACAGAAGCTGGCTGAGGGGAGATAGGACACATGTTACAAAATCACAAGTATCATTTGAGAACTGAGCAACTACTATTTCTCTCTTCCACTAGAGAACCAGGGGTGTCAGACAAAGCGAGCAGGTGGCGTGTTCAAATTAAACAAAGATTTCTTTTCTTTTTTTTTTAAATGCACATACTTCATAACGCACCCTTGAGGTAGAAAATTCTGTTTCAGAAACCGCTTAAGCCGTAAGTTATTGGAAGTCTGGGGTGTATTTGGGGCAACTATAATTTGCTCTACTTTTATTCTCTTTCTGCTTTTACATCTCTGTAAAAGAAGATACCAAGCAAGATGGACCTTTGATGTGACCTGGTATGGCCTTTCCCATGTTCTTCATCTACTTGTCAGGCAGGCATGGCCTTAGCACTGCAGGGCAAAACAGAGATTTCAGCAGGAATTTTATTGTTACATTCAAAAAATTAATTTTATTTTCCCAGCCTTTCCGCCTTGTTGCTCAGGCATTTTCGTGGCTCAGTTGAAATGGCATTTTCTCCATCTGTGGTTTTCCCTGTGTTGCTGTTGGACTTTGAGCCCTTTAGAGTTCCAGAGTGAGCATGCACTGACTGCGAACTACAGTGATCCTGACTCAACTCATCCAGATGCTCCTCTAACGTTGGCACGGATCTATCATCTTGGGAAAAGATAAAAGGAATCAAAGTCTGCTCCTGAAAGTGTCCATCTAGCATTTATGTTTTATTATGTATGTTTCTGCTGCCCTTTCTTCTCTCTACCCATATTGAAACAGACTGGGTTTCATTCTGAAACTTTCCTCACCAACAACTGCTTTTTCCTGTGTAAGTCAGGTTCATAACTGTGGGTGTTTTCTAAAATACCATATGGGTCTTGCAAACAAGTGCTGTGTTCTTAGAAGCTTATTTGATTTTTAGGGATGGATTATGTTAGAGTAGGTGAAGATTTAAGTAGTTTTTCAATTTCCATCTTTGCCATAATTCTGCATTTTCATCAATATTAATATACTTAAAAATATACTATCTGTCATTATCCACATACAAAGTATCTGCTGCTAATCATTACTGACTCACCCTAGACTGAAAATTCCTCCTTCAGAAGAAAATATCTAGCACCCATTACTGGTATTAAAGTTATGGATGTTCACTAGTCTTTAAAGCAAATAAATACCCCATCTTTATTAACGTACGATTGACATTAACTTTCAGCTACTTTTTAACGTATATTATTTCAAAATTATTTACAGTTTATTTTTGCAGCTTCTCTATTTAAACTGTACACTGAAAAATCTGAGTTTGTGAATTGCATGAACTTACAATACATTTGTACTCCTGAGGTCACTTGTCCCTAACAGAGAATCTTGACAGTGGTTATAAAGTTGCCAATCTCTTTTCTTTGTTTTTTTTCTACACTAGTTTTGGGGCAACACTTCAAAGTTAGCTTTTATTGTTATAGACAGTTTCCCCAATCCTGTGTAAATCATGTGCCAGTATGTACTATTGAATTCACATTTCTTAAGGATGTGCTGTGCCCTACCTCTGTTTTGCAAAGACAGAGCAAGCACTGTATAACTTATGCTGCTTCTCAAAATGCAACATGAGCTTTGAGTTCTTTTCTTAAAGCAAACACACAGAGAAATATGAGTAAAATAAACATGACTAACAAAATGAATGCAAATAGTCACTTGCAAGTAACAGTGAAAAACTGAGGGTTTGTTGGTTTGCTTTGATTTTTATTTAATAAAGCTCTACTATGGCTACCACTGTTACAGTATACTTTCTTTTAAAATATCAGTATGCACCAATGTTTATTTCAGTGATTGTACAGATGGAGACAATGTAAGAATAGATGTTCTGTTACACTAACCATTGATTTCCCTTCTTGCTGATGTGGATAAAGAAACAAGCCCCCTAAAAATCAGGAAGCCTGATTGGCTTTCACTAAAGCTGTGCTGCTTCTATAAATAGTCCAGCGCCTGTATGCGTGTAAATGCAAACAAACAGTGCCTATTCCTTGCAGAGCAGCAGGGAGATGCAGGCAACTGCAGAAGATATGGGCTGAATATCTGTCTTACTGTCTTCCTTTTGTCAAGTTATATGGATGAATGGGAGTAGTATGGGCCACCTTCTCTTTGTTCCCTGCCCTTTTCATCCTCTTCAGTTTTAATCTCTTCCACCTCTTTCTTGCCCTTCCCTGGCAATGCCCATCCTTCTCATGCTCTCAACAACCCTTAAGATGTATTCAAAGTAGCCCAGGTAGCAAACGTTCCAGGGTTTTCCTTTGCCACTGCTTTTATCCTGGGTGACTGTATGATAAAGAAAAGCAGTGTCTCTGGCTAATGGTCTGGATGTGTGCTGTCCTTATCAGTGTGACATTGCTGGCAAAAAGGTGGAGAGGACTTACCTGTTCTTCCTGAGAGTACTGGGCGGACTGCCTGAGGTGGTATTGCCTTACACTGAGTGCATTGACATGGTACAGTATAATGTGGGAAAGCAAACAGGAGTTTGGGGGCTGAAAACAAGGTCTATCAATATTCAGGATGAAAAGAAAAGGAAAAAAATAATCAGTCAGGATATTTTTAGACCTTTCAGACTGTTTCCATTAACCCATTTTTGTGTGCATTTTAAAAACAACAAAGAAATCTCCTGATGTCCTAAATCCATACTACTTCCTGGAAAAATAATTTTGAATGTCAAACACTAATTGGGACAGTACAAATCCATAAGAAGGAAGATGTCTAGGGAAGAGACAGATCCTGGAAGTTGGTGCAGTAGAGTGCTAGTGCTGTACCACTGTCCTGGTACTGCAGCAGGGACACAGACACAGCAATGAGAACAGACATGAGAGACTGAACCACTTTCACTAAGTCTCGTAGCACTTCCAGAAGGATGAAGAATGATTTTGTTATTTCTAATAAACTGCAATTCAAGATGTTATTATGCACCTGAACGTACAATGGAACACAGTATTCTTTTTTCCTCTTTTAAAGTCTCTTACAGATCTCTCTGACATGACTGTTCTTCAGTGTGGGTGAGAGATAAGTCCAGGCTTAGCTCCATAGTCTATTATGATCAAGGGAGCAGAAGTAGTGAGTAAAAATGCCACTTGAACATGGCTTGCTGATGTAAACAACAACACACACAGTGCAGGATTGCGCTGAGGATCAAAGGGATGCAAGGGGAGAGCTGAGGGTTTTGTTTTTACTGGAGGAGTATGGTGAGAATTCTACCAGAGGATCCTGAGCTACAGACACAGACCTTATGAACTTAGAGATACTTGGGTGATAAATGTAATAAAAGTTAGTGCTTCTGCACCTTACAGTGAGCTTCCACTTCATGATCTGTACCCTGCAGAAGAGGCCATCATTAAGCCAACAGTAGCACAGTCACCGAGGCAGAGATTGAGGAGCTTCTTTTATTCATGAATCTGGTATTTGCTACAGACTTGTATTTCATCAATTATGGTGCACATTTTTGTACTACCATTTAAAGCTCTGATAGTTTTACCTGTGTGAGCACAAACTAGGAATACAGAAAAAGCAGCAAGCTTCTTTCTCTGTTTTTAAAAGAATGGATTTTTCATTTTCTTCACTTCTTTGCATGAAATATTTTAGATCACATAGCCTGCAGACAGCTGTAAAATTTTTGAAGAGTGAAGACACTAAACATACAAGTGAAAGTTCTTACTATTCTGTTGTTGAAGTAGGGTTATGGAATAATATAAAAGAAGCCCTTGAACTGGTGTAATAAACTGCACTGTTTGCAGGAGTCAAGATGTTCTTTGCTGGTATTTCTTAAATTTTTTAACATAAATCTAAACTAAAATGAAAAAGAAGTCAATTTCTGCATTGGAGTATATATAGAGATGTTCACAAATGTAAGGTTCCTACTTCTCTTTTAAAATGAGAATAATGTAGTTAGTTAGTATTGGGTGCTCAACCCAATACTGAGAAATCAGTTTGTTGCTTAGAAAAATAAGTGCTTTAGGCTGCAAATCCGGCATACGCTTGTACTTTCTGGCAAAACTCATTCTTCAGATTTCATGGGATACAGTACAGCTCAGAGCTCCCTATGATATGACTTTTCCCTGCTCTTTCTGCATGCTCTAGAGATCTTCACACAGAGACAACAGACTCGATTTGCTGTGTGGCTCTGAGAGCAGTGTCTGTCTTCAGTGATGACAATGGGGGATCTATGCATGCAGGGCAAGCTGAATATCAAACTGGGGAGCAGCCAGGCACAACTGAGAAACAGAGTGAAAAAATCCACCATTTTTTAAGATAAAGACTTAATCATTTAGAGTATTACACATTCTTGGAATAGTGGTAGCCAGAATCCTAGGGATAAAGATGACAGACTTTGCTTAAAGCAGGATTCATTGGATCCCCTGTGCTCTGCTCCCTGGATTAGGCAGCACCTTGTACACACATAGTCCAGAGAGATGGTACTTGGCAACACACAGGTCACGCATGTTGGAAAATCTTGCCAGGATGCCTGCTTCTTTCTGGCAGATACAGCCTACAGTAACAAATGCTTGATCTTAATTATATACTCTGTTTTGCCTTATGGGAATGGTTCCTTTTCTGGGTATTCTTAAACCTAGCTCTTCATTTGCCCTGTGTGCTAAAATTAGCATTACTTTCAGCAACTGCTCATCACAGTATTTCAGCTTTTATATCCATCCACTCCCATGTGTCTAAACATTAATATTAGCTATTAATGTGCTGGGGACATTTATTATGTCATATCCTAATTCTCTGGCCAACATAAATTACACATGTTTTGGATGCTTTTAAGGACTCTGACCAAGGATTAGTTGCTGCACAAATTCAAAGTGATTGATTGGCGGGTGGTCTTGTAAAGAACTTGTGCAATTTAGACAGACAGGTAAAGTGTTCAGACACTTTGGATTTCATGCAATTCTGTGTGGATGGTCACCTCCTTTTCTTCCAAAAAGCTTATTAACTGCTTTCAGATTCAAGCCATTTTTAGCTTAGAAACACAAACTGTAAATTTCAAGGAATATGATTTTTCTCTCTCTTCCTAGCATTTGCTGTGTTTGTTAATTGACAAAAGGAAAACTGGATTGCATCTGTTACTGTTGTATTTTAGGCTAACAATTCTACTGCTGAGGATGAAAACACAGCAGTTTTTGAATCCCAGACATTTTTATAGTTCATAGTCTGTATACATTCCTTAATCTATTGTGGTCTCAAGAGAACATTTGCAGATAGGTAAAATGAGTACCAAAGAGCAGTTAAGGTGGGTGCCTACAACTCATCCTATTAACAGCTCCAGTGATTTCCTCATATTGGAACATACAGCAGGATTGCCACAGAATAAAGTACAGAGATGAAGGTGTGCATCAGGCAAGACATATTTTAGCTGGTTTTAAGTCTTACCCAGAGCATGCTAGTGGAGCTGCCAACACATTTTTAATCCTTCTCACAAAAGCTTGATAGCAGAAGTGGGCTTCACCAGCTATTAACAGTGACTCTGGCACCTTCTAAGATCTAAATCTTGTTAGCCATTAGCTGCCAGCAGGATATCTGAATGCACTGAGGTCTATTCTCAGATATAACAGCTTCATCTCACTCCAGCTGTTTCCAGTAGGGATTCCTCTCTTTAAGATTGCCAGAGAAACAAATTGGGACTCCATCTCTGCAGAGAAACCAGGTTAACTGATTCAGGAAGTAAGTGTAGTTCTCCCACATCCCTTTGATAAAAATCATCTCCAGAACAATTCATGCTTGGATGGATCTGTGACAGAGTTCCCTTTAGGTTTGCTCAAAACATTTAACATTTCTGATCCTGTCCTCCATTAGAAATGTATAAGCAGCTGTGGGCTGCTTCATTTTACCAGTTGCTCCACATTCTGTGACTTATAATCCATCCCTGGGTCTGTCTGCCAGCAAAACTTCTGCCAGAAGAATGATAGCTTTCATTTTTAAAATAGAAACTTTCCTTTCTATATGGAAGAACCTTTTTTTTTAATCTCCAATCTGTGTGCAGCAAGAGACTGATGAGAAGACTGCATGTGCAAACCATGTTGATGAGGGGTTTCAAAAACCTTATTAAAATATGTACACTGACTTCCAAGTTCAGATGATTTCCCTCTAGCTGACAGAGCTAATCCTGCTGCATATGACTATTCTGAATACATCTTTCTCAGAGATAACTTATTCCTAGAGAAATTGGATAGTGATACTTGTGACTTAAAAATTGATCAGATTATACTAGACTTCTTTATCTTCTCTTATTTATTAGCAATATACCATATTTTTCAGTGGAAATCTTTTCTGGAATGTCTGTTATGAAATTAATATTAAATTAATTAATATTAAAAGTTCTTTTCTACCAACTTCTGTCATGTCTGGCAACAATTTATGTACACAATACTTTTCTTTTCCAGCTCCTCACTCTCAGTCCCTTAAAAAGAGACTTAAATTTGTGCTCATCAATTTTACCATATGATCAAGAAGTAGGTTTTGTGAAATGATCTGTTAACATACTGACCACCCCTTCCTGCTTCATAGTGGGGTCTGCTTAGTAATAACAGAAAATTGAGTGAAGTACAAAGATAATCTAAAAGAAATGTGGATTTTTTCCATTAAAAGTTACCTGCTGATTTTTGTTGTAAAATTTACACTCCCCCAAGCTCGTATCTTGCAGTATTTGAGGTGGCAGTTGCCAGTCATATGCTGACAGAGGCAGCAAGCTGTTTAAAGAAAGCAAGCTGTTCAAGTTGTCCTAGACTGTAAGTGCTTCATTAATTAAAAAACCAAATTGGAGTATACAAGGCAGAAAAGCAGCAAGCTTGTTTGCAGTGTTAGAATCCCAACTTGAATCCAAGACACTAAAATTTTGCTTCAGTCCAGACAGGTTGTACTCTCAGTGCTGGCTTTACTTTGTATGTAAACTAGAAGAGTATGTGCAATTAGTAGCTCTCTTCATTTCTTCAGTGAATTAAATTGTGACTTTCTGACAGGCTCATGAATGATGAATAGCTTATAAAGTTTTACTTCAAGGGTAATTTTTCTGTCTAATCTCTCCCTGTGAGTTAAACCTTAAAGAAGATGCTGAAAATCTTAACTTTTTCATTAGATAGGGATACATAATTCAGTAGCTCCTTTAGCTTCTATCCAGCGTTATTCTGTACTGTGGCTACAGTACACCTGTACACCTACAGTACACCTGATTTACACACTAAAATTTGCTATTAATATCAGTGTAATTGTAACCTGCTTGTTCTGTAGAAATTTTAGCAGTCACGGTCAACTGCATCTTGGGAAAATGAGGGAGTTAATGTTTTTGAGGTTATGCAGCAGGGTAGTGCATTCTGAATATGAAGTTTGTATGTGCATTAAGAGCAAGGCGTAATCCACACCACCAAATACTTGCCTTGTTTTTAGCACTGCAGATTTCTGAATCCTGGCCTGCAGTTACTTGAGTTACTTCTGCTGAACTGCTTAGCATTGCAAGCAGTTTGGGGCTTCACTTTTTCTCCAGTGCAGCAGAAAAGGTGCAAAGTAGATACTATTTATTAAGTGAAAAATAATATTCTGACTTCACATGATATTGCCTTCATTAGGGTCACTGTAGCTTCTACAGTCAGTACTTTGCTTGTGGCTTCAATGTACAAATCATGGAACTTTTAGGAGATTTTTTAATTACCTTTTTTCTGCTTGTTTTCAGCTTTTTGTGGCATTATTACACCTTTTGGTTTTGGAAACAGGCAGCCATAATTTCTAGCTCTTATGTGGGAGGAAGCATTACTTCCTAACACTACTTGTTTGTGAGAAATTAACTGTTAAAATCATGCCAAAATGCAAATGAGGAGCCTGAGCAGAATGGCAGGAAGTTAAATCATAGCAGTCCACATTCTTGCAGACTGATGAAGTTGGAAATAATTCTGTAGTCCACTGGAAGGCTGGAAATGTAGCAGTAATTTGTTCTAGCCCTGGATGTTGAATTATTGGGTCAGAAGCTACAGAAGTCTCTTTCTGGCTTTTTAAATTAATCCAATGTATTAACTGAAATAGACCAAAACTAATGTACAAGAAGGATTTAACTGACAGCTTGTACAGTTTTATTAAGTAAATAATAGCATATGGAAATGAAAGAGGGAGCATATCTGAAGCATGGGAACAAGCTCTTAGCAAACACATTTTGGGGGAAGACCAGGTATGAGGAAATTCAAGATAGGTATATTTACTTCCTAAGCATAACAGGGTTATGGCTTTATTATGAAAGCAGCTGCTTTTCTCTCTCATGAGGTGGAGGGTTATGGTGCTTTATTGTTGTAGAGCAGTTGCATTTTGCAAGCTGTGCCAGGCTCAGGGAACGATTCTGGCGTGTTTAAGATGTCACTGAGAACTGAAGGCAGGAGGAAAAGGCTTTGTCTTTCAACAGCCCAAATGCAGCCAGCTCTTGGCCTCCAAGAGCTTACAGACCCCACTGAGAAAGCAGGTGGGCATTGGCTGGGCTCCACTTCAGCAAAAGCTGCAGCCCCTGCAATCTCAGGGCTGCCATGCTCCACCAGCACTGCCACTCAGCACTGCTGCCTGGGATGAGACTTTCAAAAGTTCTCCTGAATGCTATGGACAGAGACAAAGAATTACATTACGATGTTTATTTAAATCAGCCCTTGTTATTGATAGCTGAGGAAGAACAAAAGAATATTTTCTGAACAAGCTTAATATAAGAAATATCAACTGCCACAAAGAATGAGGGGCTCTTTTCTGCCCTGAGGTAACACAGCCACAAAACAGAACCTTTGTGGATGACAGAAATGTATACATGCATTCCATGTTAAGAACAGAAGACTAAACTGTTTCTAAGAAATATTAAATAAAATATGACTTTTCATGACACACTGAGCTTCATGGTACTTTGTATGTAGAAACTCCCCCATGAAGCCTTCCTGCACATGAAGCTACTTGTATGGAAAAAAAAAAATTACTGCCACTGGAGGTAGGGCTTCCATGCAGAATTTAGGATGCAATTTGTAAAATATGGACAGTTACTTTGAATTTTATTCCTAGCAGTTTCCTTCTGGAACTATATCTATGTGTCTGTCTACAGGAATATACTTTTTTGTTTCTGATTAGGTGTAATAATGGTACTATGTAAAGACTTCTAGTGAAGCAGAGATAAAAGGGAGTGTATGATGCTAAGTAATGATAGGTTGTTTCTGTAGTGATGGCAAGGGATGTGTTTAGAATACTAACAGCTTATTGACTAATGGCTTTGTGCAATTTATGGATTATGAATAATACAAAAAACTTCCTGTAGAGGGACTTTTTACCTGGACTCTAGTGTGATTATAAAAAAAGATATCGGTCTGTTCAGTGGAAAACCTGTACAGTCAATTTTGCAGCAATCACATATTTCTGAAATGTAATTAAATCTGCATGTGTATAAAGTATTTAAGTAGTAGATACATCAGTTGTATTTTATAGTTGTTTTATAGTGGCTTGTGATATTTAAATATGTTACTTAAAAGAGGCAGTAGAAAAAAACAATCTAAATGCCTTGTCTTCCCCATGTAAGCCATATGTTCCTACATTGTCTAAACTCAGTGGATGGTTAACAATATAGACAGACACTTAGTGACAACAAATATCTTCTGTCTCTCAGTTATGATGCTAATAAACAAAAAATATTTTTTAAATCCTAAAGAAGTAAAGTCCTTCATGCCAGGAACATGGGATTTTATGGCCCATGGAAACATTCTGGATTTAAAACAGACTTCTTTACAACTTTTATACTGTGGGAAGACATCAATGTATACACAAAACATTTCTCCACTCTGCAGTAATGCCTTGTTGGCTTCAATAATGCACGCAGTCACGCCAACATCTCCTACCAGAACAATTTAAAATAATAATCATCATTAAAAAAAAACCCAGACTGGAATCCCCATCAAGTCTGCTATTGCTCAAGAAGATACAGAATGCTAGAAATAATCTCTTGAGGCACAAGGTTAAGTGCCACATCATTTCTTTTCAACAGAAATCCCTCGCTCATTGTCGAGCTGTATAAATAATAGCACAGACAAAGAAATGCTCAGATGAGGAGCCTTGCTTGGTTGTTTACCTCTGAACAGAAATAAGTTAGAAACAAGATTTAAAAGCCTCAAGAAGAAAAGCACAGGTAAACACCGGTCAGGGTGTAGCTTGTGACTTGGGTGGCTGATTTTGTGAAAACCTTACTGAAAACAGACCTTGTTCCCGATAACAAGTGTGATAAGCTGAACAGTGTTGAGCCGCTCGTCAGGAGAGTCCCGAAAGCAAAGAGTATTTTTACTGTGAAAAGACGAGCGTAGGATATTGCCGGTATGTCTCCGGAATACACGGGTCACTGGGGTAGAGTCGCTGCGTCTGTGACCTACGTTTCTGCAGGCTGGGACCCTCCCCGAACCCGAGGTGTCCCTGACGGTGGGATCCCCCAAACCCGAGGTGCCGAGGTGTCCCC
>VZTZ01020716.1:414532-636588 GCA_013400955.1 Drymodes brunneopygia | reverse complement strand
CCGAGCGCGGAGCCGCCGCCGCGCTCAGTCCCATGGAGAGCGGGGCGCGGCGGGCTCCGTCGAGGCTGGCCTGCCCCGGGGGGCTCCCCGCGAGGCGCTCCGAGCGCAGCCCGGCAGCTCCCAGCCCGACTGAAGCGGCTGCTGCTAAATGAAGCTCATTTAAGATGTGAGGGGTGTTTGCCTGGATGAGCTGCTTGTACGCATGTGCCCGCCCCCGACGGAGCCCTGCAAGCAGCCACAGCCGCAGCCGGCGGGGCCGCTGTGCTCCTCCCGCTCGGCCGGGCCCCGAGGCGGGGGCGACAGCGCTGGAGCAGCACCCGTTCTCATCTCGTCCCCACGGGGAGCCGGAGCTAGCCCCGTCGCAGCGCCGCGCCTCGATCCCGCACCTCAGTCCCCCACCGTGCCTCACGCCCCAGGCCCATCCTGCCCCTCGTCTGCCGGGGTTTTCCTGTGTACCGTGCTGGCTGCCCGGAGAGCGTCCCCCACGGCGGAGGGGGTGAGCCGTGCGGCCCGTCTCCAGGACACGGTGGCTTGGATAAGCCTGAATCCCGGCTGCCCGGCTTTGTTTGGGATCAGAGTGGGTCCCGATGGAGTGAAAGGGACACGGTGCTTCACTTGGTCTTTCGTTGCTCCCCTTGGCCCCCTCGCTGGTGGCAGGGAGCCCGCGCGGCTCCGGCAGTGCGGCGTGCCCGGCTGCCTGCCTGGCTGCAATGTGCTGCCTGCAGCTCCGGCGCCGGGAAGAGCCCATCACACGCTATTGTGCGGCTGTTGTTTGACAGGAGTGACAGCTAAAATGGAGCTATTACTTTACAAGAAGTTAATAAAAAGGCGCACTTAGCCTGCTGCCTGCCCTGGCTCCCGTCCCTCTGGTTATCCATCACATCGGGTTAGCTTGTGAAGGGGAGATGTTACTTGGGGAAAGGGCCTGAGGTGGAGGCAGGTGGCGATGTCGGGGGAAGGGCAGGGAGGGAGAGGCCCGGGCCAGCAGAACCCGCCGCGGGGACTCCCGTCCTGCCAGAGCCCTCCGAGCTGCCGAGGGCGAGAGCCGCGGCCGTGCCGGACAGCCGGGGGCATGGCCGCGGAAGGCTGTACTGCTCATAGGCTACGTGTAAAACGATAGCAACACGGTAGTCCCTTAGAGATGCTTTCAAATCTCCCATAGGCTACACGAGTTGAAGAATCGCTGGGCATTTTCTACAGAATGTCTCCTCCCTGGAACTGCCGATTAGGCGAGGCTGAGATCTTTCGCTCAGGCTCCAGAAGTATTGAAACACGGAGATGCTTAGCCCTGTGCGTGTTGCAAAGCTCTGCGCAGGGGGCAGGAGCGGTCTGGGCGCCCCCGGCCCGCAGGAGCTGCCGCGGGGGTGCCGTGTCCGGGAGCTGCCCCGGCCCCGCTCCCAGGACGGAGGAGCTCACGGTCTCCACTTCATTCAGGTCCTGCGCAGCGATGCGCGGCTGCACCTGCAGGTGCCCCACGCTCAACTCCGCTGTCCGAGCGCGGGCACTTTGTGGAAGCAACCCGCTCGCTAGACCCAACAGCTTTTGCAAACTGTAAATTATATGTGTAATCGCCACTTGCGAGTCCGTCTGCTTAAGGACTAGGGCAGCTCAGTACAGTGTCTAACACGAGCGTGCGACGTGAAGCTCTGATTTCCTTGTGGTTTGGTGCTGTGTATTTGAATGTTAAATTCTTTCTACAATGTTCAAAGGTCAGCCTATCCTGTCAGAAAAGGTCATTCTCTTGCTTCAGATTATCTGTTAAATATTTCAGGCGCTTCAAGTCAGTGTGATTGTCAGCGAGGGCGAATTAAATGGAGAAGGGAGCGGAGAGCAGCGGGAGCGAGCGGGCGCGGGACCCCGCGGGGCTGCTGAGCGGGGGGCGCCAGCTCCTCCCGGACCCCCGGCGAGACCTCGCATCAAAGGTCCTGAGCTTTTCTGGGTATTAAAGATCCATTTCAGTGTTGCAAGAAGCTTCATGAAGTATTAAGCATGATGGTCTGGCAAAATCCCAAGTTACATAATTAAATTATTCTACTTACTTGAATTGTCCTTTCAATTTCAAGTAGAGATGATACAGTCCTCCTCAAAGCGTAGTTTGTCCATGAGTTGTGAAATAGCTGCTACATTCCAGCAGTGGACAAAGCGATTCCTCTGTTCCCCTCTTAACCATGTATTTCTAGCAGTGTGATGAAATGTTAAGTTCTATAGTAAAGACTCCTGTACATAAAGAAGTCCTCAATAAGTCTATCTACTTTGCATTATTTTCTTTAGTAAGAAAAATGTTTACTGTAGTAATGCAAGAAAATATTCAAGACTACTGTATCTGGGCATCATTCACAATTTTTAATCCTCTCTGCAAGTACATAATTAAAATCTGACTTTGCTGTTGTGCAGATTGTTAGGAAACAGGGGGTTGCCTGCTTTTTTTATTTTTTGGAATGCACAGTATAGCTGATGGCAAAATTTGACTTGGATATTTTTATTACTCATGATGATATAAGAAATGAGAACTGGCCTGATTCTCAGATTGTGGGCTGAATTTGCATTCAAGAGAACTATTTGTGGTCAATTGTCTCTCACAAAAGAGAGAGGAGAAAACCCTTGTAATGCTGTGAGCTCCATACAAGTTTGGGTAGTAATTGCAAAGACCCAATCTGCTACAGTCAATTTAACTGAAGAGCTGAACTTCTGGTTTGTCCATTAGCAGGTTGAACAGAGCTATTACACACTTGGGGAAGTGAGCAGCTTTTCCATCCTCTTCTCTTTCCAGGGGTGTGTCAAGCTGTCAGTGCAGGAGAGGCAGGGAGTAGTAGCATCAATTTGTAGATTTGGGGCCCATTTTGTCTCAGAGACATTTCTCCTATGGACATCCCTGTTGCTTTGTGTTGCTGGAATTCCTGTTACAGGCGGTGCTTTCGCTAGTGACAGGTCTGAAGAAGCTTTCAGGTCCCATTTTCTGAGGGTGGGTTTCCAGGGAGGAAAACGCTCTGCCACGGGTCAAGCTGGCAGTTAGCTTGACTTCATTAAACTTGAGTTTGGGAGACAAAAAAGGTAGAAGACACCTTTTGGGCAGGCAGCTGTGTATTGTTCTGCTGCTCTGTCGAGTCCTTATGATTATTTTTGAATAGCAGGAGTTCAGGGAAGGCAGTGGGACTCATTCTGATGGAGGTAAACACTTGCATGAGCAGCTGATGAATGAGTCAGTCACAACAGTGCTCTGCTGCAGCTAAAGGCTTACATTTTTATTATTACAACTGGGTTTGCCTGCTCCTTAAAAGTTCCTTTGATTTGCTGTTCTGTTAGAAGTTTTAACTTTAATGTTACCTAAAATATTTTCTGCTCTTGAGTAGCAAACTGTACAACACAAACAGCTTTAGACCAGCAGCTATTTGGACATTGTTTTTAAAAGAGGTTGCAAAAACACAGATGTCAACAGTGAGTAACTGTGAAAGGAGATGAGGTGTTCTGTTTTTGCTGTTCTGGTACTTGATTTTGTCAGTATGATTTAGGTGCCTTTGATAAATCCTAATTTCATTATATAATTTCTAATCAGAAAATTATAGAAGGTGCAAGTGCCTCATATTGTACTATAATACAATTGTATTGTATTATAATATGTAATACCTAATCATACATAAATATGTACAGTCAGCTTTGTTATTTACTACTGAGTAACAAACACTGCAAACTTTTGAATAGTCAGGAAGAAAACTCAGAGCCTTCAGAAAGCTTAGAGTGCACTTCTCTATTTGGTATTTGATCTAATTAGATCTGACTGTTAGAATATACCTGCAAACTTTTTTGGCTTAGGTTGAAAAATTAATTAATTTCAAAATTAGGTTATAATTGTTATGGATTATATCATAGATGGGATCACATTTTTCACTGAAGTCAGGAATTAATTATAAAAATAGTGCTGTGTGGCTCATTATTTTCAAAGTGACAGAAAGGCCAATATTACTAGTGCCTCAGCAACTAGATCCTGTGCCCAGAACGGATGGTAGGGTTCCTAAAGCAGCATAGCAATGTCACATTTAACTCTTCTACTGCTCTTGATTTCTTAACATACTTCTTTGAACAAAACATTTCCCCATCCCTTTAGAATTAATACTATGTATTGCAAAGTATGAAATGATTTTAAGCTTAATTTTATTTTCTAAATAAAAAAAAATCTTTTGGTTATTAATACCTTCAAAACAGAGACAGTTAATGCTTTTACACTGTTGATTATAATATAGCAGAAGCTTATGGATTGACTTCACCTGCTCTATTTTGGTGTCACTCATTTGGAAGAAGTTATATATAACAATTACAATACACTGGTATCTTTTCAATATCAAATATTTGCACAGGCTGGGGATCAATAGGTCAAGAGAAAACCTGCAGAGAAAGACTGGGGGGCAGTAAGGAGTAAGGGAGGGGGGGGATTCTGCCCCTCTGCCCCCTCAGGTGAGACCCCACCTGCAGAGCTGCCTCCAGCCCTGGGGCCCAGCACAGCAAGGGCCTGGAGCTGCCGGAGCCAGGCCAGAGGAGGCTCCAGGATGAGCAGAGGGATGGAGCAGCTCTGCTGGGAGGAAAGGCTGGGAGAGCTGGGATTGTTCAGCCTGGAGAGAAGCTTTGGGGTGACCTCAGTGTGCCCTTCCAGTGCATGAAAGGAGCCTACAAAGAAACATCTACAAGGGATGGAGTGACAGGACAAGGGAGGATGGCTTCACACCCACAGGGAGGAGGTTCAGATTAGGTGTTAGGAATAAATTCTTCCCTGTGAGGGTGAGGAGGCCCTGCCACAGGTTCCCAGAGGAGCTGTGGTTGCCCCTGGATCCCTGGAAGTGTCCAAGGTCAGGTTGGATGGGGCTTGGAGCAACCTGAGACAGTGGACAGTGTCCTGCCCATGGCAGGGAGGTTGAAACTGGATGATCTTTAAAGTCCTTTCCAACCCAAACCATTCTGTGATTCTACAGAAGTCCTGAATTGACTTGGTGTCTTTGTAGTGATTACTTCCCAATTAACAGTACTAAGTGTTTTTAATGTCTCTGTTAAGCACGATGGCCTCAGCACAGGAGGAATATTACACTATATAGAATATGCCTGTTAATCTGCAGCAGAAAAGTTGGTTCTTTTGTTGGGGGATTATAGTGCATTAGTGATAAATCTGGTAGGAAGATTCAGTCTTAAAGCTTCTCATGGAAAATGAGAACAAAGAAGAAGATGGTATTTCAACAGCCATCTGTCAGTTGGCCTGTCAACAGTATTTTTATATAGGTGAAATTTCACACCGAGGAAGCTTCCAATAGCATTTCTCACCAGGGCTGTGTTAGAGTGGCTGCAGTTTGAAAATTCATGTAGCTCGAACTATTTCTCACTTCTCAGTTACTGTGACAATCACCTGGAACTACAACTTTCTAATTGATGCTGCTTTCTTAAACTTCCTGGTAGAAGGGCAATAACCTTACCCAAACATATGTTTAATGCTTAAAGAACAGAGAACCAAAGTACAACATGAAACCTCTGATGACAGGTTTAACAATATTTAATGCCTTAATTCAAAACAGTATGCTTAAACCGTGTGAGCCATGCTACAAGTACTTAGAACCTGGGGTAAACCTTATTATATTGTATATAGTGATGCAATGATGCACTACTGAGCATGCAAAACACCTCAGAGCAAAAGATACCAAGTTCATTGTTTTGTACAACAGCTTAAATGTCAGCATGAGGTTATTTTATTCCTAATTGCTTTTTCAAAAAACATAAGGAAGCTAATCTATGTGTATTATTCTGTGATAGAGGGCTACAGACAACTTTGCTGCCACAGTGCATTATGCATTTAGCATTATTCTCCAACCATCTGAAAAAGACAGGAAAATATATGTAACTGCATCCTCCTAATAATGAAATCTGTTCTCTTTTGCTGGTGGGAGCCAATTCTATCAATGTGGTTTAAAAAGTCCAAAAGCATTAAGTATTTATCTAAAAAAAAAATCTTACCTTTGCATGAGAAGAACTGAAGGTGTGCATTAAGGAAATATTCTGTCCTGAACAATAACAGTAATGTGGTATGAAATCTCTGCTGGCATCTGATCAGTGCCTGTTGGAAATACCCAGTGAAAGCTCCGAGCTCAGGACACTGCGGCTCTGCCTTGCAGCTTGCTGCTGCTGTGTGAATGGGTCAGTGTTCAGCACTGCCATGGTGACCCAGGGTGTGACTGGCACTCAGAATGGGCACCACCAGCCCAGCTTTGGACCTGCCTCCTCATGTCTGGGGCTGCCCTGCCAGGCACAGGGAGCGTTCCAGGGAAGTGCCAGACCCGAGCAGGGACCCACTGCACACAGGAGCGCCTCGAGAACCAACGCTTTCAGTTTGTTGAGAAAGGATATTCTAGTTTATCAAATAGAATTAGGGATGCAAATGAACTGATGTAAATACAGAATTAATCGTGTTAACTCATGTAAAATAAAAGCATAATTATTCTCAGAGAGTCTTCCACGATCCCAAGTACACTGAGCAACTGTAACTTTACCATCACTGAAAATATTTAAAGTTGAGTGACTCGTCTTCTGTCATTATTACAGCCTTATGAAATCTGGGCACAGCAGCGTACATAGAAAATGTGCATTGATTATTCTGAGTGTCCTATCACATTCTTAATTTAATCTTTGCATATCTCATCACTTAGCTATACATTTTAGGGCATCACTCCTCAATCTCTACTCAAAAATTCTCAAATTTTTAACTCAAAATCTTTTAACTTCTTGAAAAACAAAACGAAACAGAAAATCTCATACCTTTCTTATGTTAAAAAAATAGTTACTTTCAAAATGACTTTGTGGCTTTCTAAAATAAATGTGGTTACAGTTTAATTATAAAAGCAGTTTATGTAATGCTGATACATTTTTATGATTTTGATTTTTTAATGCGTTGTCTTCTCCCTAGAAGTAGCACACATAAATACTGCATCTATCCCAGGATGACTGAACTAGCATTACACGGCAGGTTCCTTTCAGTTCTCTAATTCCTCAGTTCTTTAACTATTGCACATATGGATTTAAACAAAGAAAAATACAGAGTACTTTAGCAACTTAGTACTTTAAGCACCATTTAATACAATCAAAATAATTAATGATTAAGTAATCTGAGAAACTGCACAAGTTTAATTTTCGAAAACCAGGTTGTTTTGCAGGAGTGAATAAAGGACAAGACCAATTCAAGTGATACAAAGTATTCTGCTTGCTGAAATGCTACACTTCATTTACACAGCTTTCTTTCTATCAAATATTACTAAAGAATTGGTACATAAACAATGGTACATGCAATTTAATCCCTTTACTAAGAAAAAGAAATGTACAGTTCTGTTAAATAAAGGCCAAATGCTATTATATACAGTCTCTTTACTGAAAGGCCTTGTGAGACATTCAGGTCTAACTTTAATACTTTCCAAATAAATACCAGATAACGCAACATTTACAAATAACACACCAACAGTACTTTCATGGTAATAATTTTAAAAATCAGAACTTAGTCTTTCAATTAAGCAAATGAGTAGCAGCTCCTTCATAAATATTAAGGCATGTCACATAGCATCAAAATGGAACCGATGAGCCTCCTGTCGCTTCTCTCTGTCATCTGCTTTCTGAAAAATAATAATAAAAACACTTTGTGGAATCTAGAGCAATACTGTTACAGAAATGAGCTTACAAGTGCCAGAGAATGGTTGATTTTTTCAAGCCATTTGACAAAAGGCAAAAAGGCTTAGTAAAAGCCCCAACAATTAACTTTTAAATGATGTCAGCTTGAAATAGCAACAATCTACACAGAATTGGCTTCTGCTGTTAATGCTCTGCTGCTGTAGTATTTATGACCCATTATTTTCTGTTATTTCTAATAATGCTTTTTAAAATGAATAATTCAAACCTGAAGACTAGTTCCTGGTATGCAGTTTGTCTACATTATAAATATAAGATGAAATTACTCTGGACTAACTGTAAATGTAATTTATGTTACTTGTATGAAGAATCTAATTTAAAACACATTCTATTAAATACAACTTTAGAGCAAGATGGCAGTTCAATCAAGAACTAACAGCACCAAGAAGGTGAAAAATATTCTGTGCCTTTTGTTTGTTTTATGAAAATGTAGGATGCATTTCCCTGCATATTTATGCAGAACACACACTGACCTGCTGAAGAGTGAACTGGGTGGTGCTTGGAAAAAAGGAGCATATTTAAATTGTACCTTCAATCCATGTCCTGTGTAAAACCATGTCCTCTCCCACATGTCTCCTCTCATGTGCTAAAGCACTTAACAGAGGATGGAAACATTTTTTCAAGGATACTCGAACACACAGTGCAAACTTGTGCTTTTGTCATGACAGACAGTATGTGTAAATCCCAGCGTGAGAGAATTTGGCAAAGCAGACTGAAATGCTTTTTAGCTTGCACAGACCCATGTTCTTTCTTTCTTTTTTGTTGTTTTTTATGGAGTAAAATGAAGAAAAGCCTCTCCAGTAGGTGCTGCGTGGGCATTCAGAACTGTGTCTCAGTTGATAAAAATACACAACAATTGTGGCAGAAATCGGTGCCCGTCTTCTGCCATGAGAGTTCGTCATCTGCTTTGGCTCAAGGCCAAAGATTTCCTCATTACACCATGTTTATGTGTGATAGCAACTCCATTGGATTAAATATGGATTTTACTGCATTTGTAGCAGCAGCAGAGCTGTCAGTGAGGTTTAAGATATATCAGTCTGGCTTATTTGGCAGGGACTTTATCAGTGTCAGTAGTATTCTGAATGTCAAAAAAGGGGTGGGAAGGAGGGAGTGGCACACTCTTTCCTACACTGAAATGCTTGTCACATTCCACAAAATTTCACAGTCTCACTTAGAAAACAATTTCCACTCCATTTCTTGTATGCTTCCTGAAAAAATTACTGCTTCAAATTTGACTGTAACTGATACTGTGCTGGATCCAGCAAAGCCTCTCTAGCAGTATTTCCATCGCTGTGCAGTGTTTCCATGACCGGCCTCACGACCCCAAAGCAAGTTATCAAGAATGAGAATAAGGACTAGCCAGGGCTGTAGCAAATGTAGCAAGATTGTATTTGTTGTAAAATGAATAATGGTGCCAGTTCTTCCTCAATTTCTCTTTCATTTGATGTATCAAAACTAAAATCTAATAACTGAGATTTCAAAGCTTTTCTTTCTTCAATGCATTCAAAATTTCTAAGGCAAGACAGAGCAACCCCTACCCCTAAACCTTACAGTTATTTCAGTACTCCAATACCTGGCCAGCACATGAGTGTGTAAGAACTACAGTAGACAAAGGGCTCCTGCTACTACTTATCTGCAGAGGTCAAAGTACAGGATTTATTTAAACTGCTGAATAAAATACTGCAGCTTACAGACACATACATCCTCTGGGGGAAAGAAAAGATTTTAAGTGCCAGTTCATTTCCCCTTCCTTTCTTGGCTACATGTACTCCAGAGATCTGCAAGGGAAAGTGGCATTTAGCCAGGACAGGATTTTTATGAGAGGATTGCTAAGAGACAGCAAACTAAGAACAAGCTTAGAAACAAGGAACTTTGGAGTTTAACTTTACACATGTCAGTCATGCACAACATAGCCTTGATGAACATTCTTATTTGTTCATCACTTCTAAAAATTGGGAAGGTAAAAATCCATAGGAGGAATATAGGAATTAACACATGTTTATACAGTGGTCTGAAAATATACACGGTTTGTCCAAATATTTGTGCCTATTTTGTGCTGCAGAGTTGGAAATGAGTTTACAATATAACCAATACACCACTTCATTCACACACACCTGGGACTTGAAACAGCTCTAAAACACTCACTCTGGGCTGACCCCTTCCTTACACTACAGTACTTGAATTATTGGATAAAAGCTGTTTTGAATCTTGCGATTTCTCCTGATGGAATTATACAGAGGTAATCCTTCCCCAACTCAAGGTCCAAGTATGTTTTCTGCTAGTCTTGTTTGCTAAAGATATGTTGGAGAGACAACTTGATCCAGGCATTGCCCAGCCCTGAGCTACCAGGGAGCAGTGGTACAGCAGGACATGCTAATGACAGCCAATATAAACTTTCTATTTCTTTGCTTTGTGTGTCTTATTCCCAGCTTTATTATTAGTTGGAGACTGTATTTAACATTTTGAAGAGTGAAGACTGACAGACAAATAACATTTAAATATGAAACATGTGCAAAGCTTATCTGAATGTTTAACAAGGTCATTTTATTTCCATGAGCACAAAATAACAAACAGTTCTACCATGTCAGAATGTGCAGTAATTTTATCTGACAGCTAAGATTATGGTTTGGGTATGTAGTAACATTTATTGGCAACTCTGCCAGTTGGGTATGATTGTGAACTGAGCATAGTTAAGAAAAATGGGAATGCATTTCTTTTGTGACATGAAAGGCCCCTTTCAAAATGCTTCTTCAAATCAATGGATTTCTATACCCTGCATGTGTAATTCAGACCCACAGAGCAAAGCAGCCAATATGCACGACTGACTCCCTATACGTTCCTGAATGCTCATGTCAGTGGAACCACCTAAGAGAGATACACAAAAAAGACTTTCTCCTTATTTTTAGATTACCAGCAGAACTGAAGGTAAGTAAACTGAGTTTATGTTTCATTTTCCAAAACAGTTCTCCTTAAAACTGCAAAATGGAAAGCTTAGATATGAAACAAAGATGGCTCATTTAAGTTGGAAATAACAGTTTAATGGAAAAAAGGAAATGAAGAGCAACATGGACAAGCCTAAGTGTCTTACAGCTTAAATAAAAATAATGCCAATTTTTAAACTTGTGGTAAATATTGAATTAATAATAACACCATTTGGTGCTTAATTCAGTCTGTGCCAGAAATTATTGTACTGTAGAAAAATATTAAAAAAAAATCCCAGTGTACAGGTCTGTAAAATATTAGGGAATGTTAAATAGTATTGAAAATATATAGAAAATATTCTAGTAAATTAGCTTACCTTTTCTTGCCAGTGTAATATGCCAATTATTGCCAGGATGAAAACGCAGACACCAATTAAGGCTATAGCTGTTAGCAGTACAATGTTACTTGGGGTCAAATACAGCTTGGCACTCCAGCTATACAAAAGAAGAAAATCCAAGGAAACATTAATACCCTTCATTAAGAAGCAGAAAACAGATTTAACTTACAAAGATGAAAAGAAGCTGTGAGGGTAAGACAGGTGACAACTTGGTCTACAGAAACAAGCAGCTCTACTTAGAGACTGAAGCTTAATGATGTTTACTTGGAAATATATGGCTTAATATAATTATTTTTGAGCAAGACCATGTCTAAATACAGTTTCTGTTTAACTTTTCATGAATGCTATGGATATCCTCAGGGAATTAGTGTTTTCTCATTAGGAGATTTATCCCCATGCCCTTGCCTAGGAAAAAGTAAAATGCATAAGGAAACCTTTCACTGGAATGCCTGGGGCCTGGGGCCATGGAGCAGCAAGGGGAAATAACCCTGAAAGATTTTTTGTCCACATGAGAAGCTCCCCTTGGACAGGCTCATGGGTCCAGTTCTCTTTGTCTGAAGTTTACCCAGGGACAACTGCAGTTCTAAACAACATAAGTTGATTATGGCTGATGATCAACAAAATGAAGCTCTTTAGGGCTCCTGAAGACATCTCTCAAATCATGTGAGGTCCTGAGGCTTGGGGAACCCCCTTTTTGTACTACAGGCTTCCTATCATGGCAAAGCTGTCAGCAGCAGGCGCTGTCGTGAGGACTCTCAGTAAGTCACATACCTATGCTACAAAAAATAAAGAAGCCTTTATTATGAAATCTGATTTCTTCTGGGGATTCCATCCTCCGCCGTTCTACAATGTCCAAAAAACCCACTTTATACAAAAGCAAAAAGAGTGTAAGGATACAATAGCAGAAATTTTTTTGCAGAGCACATACCTTTAAATACCTCAAGACTGGAACTAAATTTTCATCTGGCAGATGTTATTTCTGTGGTTGTTAATTAGCAACTCAAGCAGCACATCACTTCTACACTGTTATTTGTTCTATGGTAAAATTAACTGCTGAACTGATGTCAGAATCACTTCTGCATGATAAATGCAACTGACCTCACTGGTAGATCAAGCGGCAAAACGCAGCTGGAATATTTGACTAATGTTTTCTCTAATAGCAAAAAGAGAAACATGCTCTCTTTCTGGGAGAAACATTTTAATTGCAAAGTGAATTCTGCATTCAAGCTCTTGTGCAACCAACCCATTCACCTTTACTTAAAGGAAAACATTCATTCCTGCAGCAACAGCTACTGCATTCAGAAGGGCTGAAGCAAAGCTTTTCTCTGGAACCAGACAGAAATTGTATGTTTGGTGAAACAAAAATGCTTAATTCAACCATTACCATGCTTGTAATTTGTCACTGAGGATGTTGTTAAATCTAGCAAGTATGTTATTATTTACAGGAGTGGAGCTGGTAATACATTTTGATTGTTTGTCTGAGCTGGTAATAGGTTTTGATTGTTTATGGGCACCATCTGAGAGGCTGTGTAAATACCTGAGCAGCATTCTCAGCTCCAGCTCAGAACTGACCCCCTGCCCTTGTTCTTCAGTACTTTTCTATACAAATAACTATTTCTAAACTTACACATAATGCCTAATTTACACTGTGCATTAATGTAATTTTAGGAAGTGCAAATCAGATTGATGACATTACCTTCGAGGAACATTATGAGGATAGGGAATGACTATAAGCTGGGAGTTTGGTATGATAGCTGTCCACTCTTGCTTTCTTATGGACTGAAAGAAAAACAAAAGCTGTGTCAATTCCTAACAAACCAACATACTTACAAGCAAAGGAAGTCTCTGTTGAAATATACAAAAGGAGAAATACAAAAGCTGTGGGTTTTTAAAAAACTTTAAATGTAAGTGATTAACCCCTTTATCTTTGTATAAACCTGTTACTTTGAAAGCTCCAAAATGCTTTAAAACCCACCCCCCAAAAGTAAAAAGTAAAATAACTATTGCTGACATGAAACACAGCATCTGCTTTAAAAGTACAAAGCAACAACATAATAGGGAAAGAAGAAAAGAACTGATTCTACAAAGGAGGCAGGCAAAGCAATTATCCAAATCAGAATTTGGCTGATTTGAGCACCTCACTTTTCAAAGTAGTACCATCAGATCTTTAAAGACTGAAAATGGTGAGGACCTCACTTTTACGTTTCATGTGAAGATTAGAGAATCACAGTAATGTCCCTCCCATGACACTGCCCATGGTTTTATCACCGAGGCAGAA
Source organism: Drymodes brunneopygia (assembly GCA_013400955.1). NCBI lineage: Eukaryota > Metazoa > Chordata > Aves > Passeriformes > Petroicidae > Drymodes > Drymodes brunneopygia. The sequence goes on along the minus strand of VZTZ01020716.1, from coordinate 623,287 downwards.
GGGATCCTGTGAGTCCCAGCCTGGGCAGAGCGACCCTGGAAAAGTCCTTTGGCTACTGCACTCCGTAACAATTGGACCCCCAGACCTAATACTCATTTGCCCTACAAACAAGCACTGCATACCTGTGCTAACATTTAGAGACAGTTTCAGTCACCTTTAGGTTTTATTTTGGCATCAAAGCTTTGGCATCAACACCCCCCAAAAAACTGGGCAAACTGGTTCTTTTGGGCAAACCTTTCTGTACGCAAACTTAACTTCTTTGATATTCTTACTTCAGAAAATGAAAAAAAAAAAAGTGTTCCAGGCAGTATGTCCATCCCAAGTCTCCTAGGAAAGGTAGCACCATAAATATTGGCTTGACAATCTTAAATGCCAACCAACCTTTTCTCCCAAGGGACGCGGGATGCCAACGTACAAGTGGTCGAGGAAGTTGGCGCTGCGGCCCAAGCCCAGCACGTTGTAGGGCAGCTGGAGAGCGTAATGTGCTGACTGGCTGAGCTGGCCAGCTGCAAGGAAAGCACAAAGGAAGCCCAAGTAGGTATTTTAGGGGAAAAAACCCCCCAATCAATCAACCCCCAAACTACCAACTTGCTACACAAATACACGTTCCCCAGTCAGTAATAAATATATTTAAAAAATTTTCACCAATTGCACGATTATTTAATTCTTGAAGGCTCAATCCCACATTTCCAAACTACCTGTGAGCACTCACTTGGAGAAGAGCTTAAATATTTTACATTTTTAGGTAGGACAATTATTTTGAGTACCATTTCTATGTTAACTCAAATCTCCATTATTTGTTACAAGTTGAGAAGAAATCACCTATCTGCATTTATTTTTATATGATCAGTGCCAAGTCTCTTGCCCCATTGATTTACAACATCAGACTCACCCTCCCTGCCCCTACCATCTTTTGAGGAAGCCACTTGCCATATGCTGTCAGGCATGTTTTGAAACAGGCCTGTTTAATCAGGAGGTAAATATTCTGTATTATTCTGGATTTAGATTTATAATAATTTTATTTTAAAAAGCAAGACAAACATCAACTGAGATCTGAAAAATCAGCTTGATACAATTACCTTTTTATTAAGCTAAAATGCTATTAGCAAAAAGAAACAGTAATGGTCTTCCTAAAGATTATACACATTTTAGATTTACATTTCCCCACGCAGACCCATGTAATGAGCAAGCAGACGAGGCAATATTTAAGTTGGATTTGAACTTTCAGGTCTCTATTGGAGAACAAGGTGTACTGTGCACATTGCTAGGTACATTTCTCCATTACAGAAGATGTGACACAAAGCACTGACTGAACACTTTTCTCTTTAAGAACAGGGATTTTTCCAGTAAGTTGAGATAACACAGGATAGGACAGCACAGACTTGAGTCCTGAGTCTGTCCTTGCCTTGCCACTGACTTCCCCACCACGATCTTGGCTAAATTCCTCAATCTCCAGGTGTCAACATCCCAATCTAAAATGGGAGTAATTTTCAAATTATGTAATACCTAAAACATCCAGTTACCAACATACAAGTAGTAAGGAGCAAAGGTGGGTTTATTTAATTTGACTTGGTTATAGAAACAAACCAGACATGTTACTTGATCATGCTGCAACATAAAAAAGATTTTCTTTTAGAATTTGTTTCACTAATGCTGAATGCTGAAGGACTTTCCCCAAAAGAACAAGGTAGTGCTGTAACATGGAAAAGCTTTCAGAATTACTTTTGAGTGAAATATTTAGGATCATGACAAGACTGCAACTAAGATCTTGCTTTTTTTTCATCATACAAATGAAATGAATGTCAACTAAATTAAAGTGAATAAAAGAAAATGTCATATACTGTGTGCAGTCAGCCTTAAAGAGGTTAGAGAGTCACATACTGCAGCAAGAATTCGTAAAGCACGGAATAATTTCATGGCTACTAACGCTGGTTCTTATGCCTACTAAGATAAGGATAATGAAATTTACGCTTCAGGATGTAAATAGATCATTTGCAAAGGTCAGAAAGGAATTTTTTCTTCTATACAGCAGGCAGAAATGTGCACATACTTATTCTTTTATTTGCCTTTAAAACTGGGAGGTATTAGCTAAGCAGGGTGAGAGCATGTAGAAGGTTCCAGTTTACACCAAAGCTGACTAAGCACAGGAGAACTGTGAGACTCTTCCTTGCTTTCTTCACCCTATATCTATCATAAATTCTGTTTGATGCTTACTGAAAAGTTCCACTTAGAATTGCAACCAAGTAATTAAGAATGACAACTGCTCACCTGAGAAGCATAAAAGCCCTGAACCAAGATGAAAAATCAAAAGAGAAATTACAGAGAGTACTGTCAACAGTTTATTGACATTATCTGAAGTTCCCAGTCACCGGTAATTAATTTACTTACAAAAATATTTCAAATTTAATTTAAATCGCAACCATAGCAATTTGCCCTCTTGTAAAACTATTGGAAACAGCCTTCTACTTGTTCCAAGAAAATCTGAAAATAGTTTTGCATCTTCAATGAGGAAAGTGGGATTTATTTCTTACATTACAATTGTTCTTCAGGCTTTTGGAAGCCAGTGTAGGCAAGACTGAGGAAGTGGCTGTTGCTTCACAGTTTGTTTTACTTCATCAGTAGAACTGTTACTATAAACAAGAATTAAGAAACCTTCTCCTGACCATGCTATACAAGATTTCTTTTTAATACTACTTTTAAGACCATTTAAAAGACAGACATTTAATAGTCTGTCTTTTGCCTTAAGCTTCTTGTTTCAAAAATGCTGTTTTCAAAGCATGCAGAGATCATGGGCTATGGTATTGGTATCGGTGGCAGTATTTATATTCTTGTGTCATATAATGATGTTGGGCAGCCAAACCTCAGAAGATTTTGCAGAGTTTGATATTCAGAAGTCATTCTGGACCTTTTGGAATCAATCTCCTTACCTCTGAAGTCTGGCATATAAAATTGGAAGCAATTCGTATCATTAACCTTTCTAAAGTCTTGTCTGAAAACCAGAGCCATGTGTTGTCTGTGACACATCCACTACTTGTTCTTTTATACCTGAATTAAGTCATTTCCCTTCTGTTTCCATTATCCTGATGTCAACTTGCTGAAAGCTCAAGGGTAGCCTGTTCTCCCCTGAGCTGAACTGAAATGTCCTCAACAGCTTATTTCAGGCTGAAGAATTTAACTTTGTGAGGGGAAGGTGGTTGCATGTAGAAGCAATTGCCTTCTTCTTGTTTAAACGGCACTGACAACACCTGGTGCTGGATTTAGGAACAGCCCCATTGAACCTACAGAAATAGATGCACAACACTGATAGTGTTCAATCAGGTGAAATAAACTTATTTTGTGAAATAACAGAGCAGAACATGTGAGATCACTACACAGAACAGAAAGACTAATGGAAAATCTGATTTCAAACTTATGGTTTCCTGAAGCATTCCTTGTAATTTTTTTTATTATGCTCCTCTTAACAAAATATTATTTGCATTTAATTAGTCAATTAACAGCAAGTCTGAGTAATTCAAAATTCAGCAATACTATTTAGGATTTCAAAAGCGCATCTTTTAGTCTCAGACTTGCATGTAAATTCTTTTGTACCATCATCTACTGTTGCACAGCTGGCAACAGAAGGAACACACAGGTTCCAGAGCAGTAGCTGAATTTCCAGGCAGGACCAACCAAAAGGGATCTGCCCTTCTTTATTCTCTTATTTACATATGTTTCTAAAGACAATCAGGGATTGGTGAAAGGGGTCAACACCTCTGTAAGTTTACAGGATAAATACATGGTTAATCATCTTTCTCCACCCCAGGGGAAAGGAATGAAAAACAATCTACAAGTGCAAAACAATCCCGGCCAGTTAAGAAGGGCCATGTTTGTAGAAAATGCATGGGAAACTTGTACTACAGTTACAATCATGGAACCCTTCAAAAAGTAGGGCGACAACCTACCTGAACACTGAGGTCAGCACATGAATGACTTCTTTAATACAGATTAGACAAACATATGCATCCTAGAAAAAGCAATTAGTTCAAAAGCTGCCAAGCAGAGGTTGCATGGATTGCTGCACAGCTGGGAACAACACACAGGAAGAGCTGGAACAGGACAAAGGCAGTTCAAGATCTGAGAGCAGCTGCACAGTGACCGTGCATCACCTCCCTGCACAGCTGCAACACTGCAGTGGTGTTTACTCTGCAGCCATTACCACCATTGGGCTACATTGCACTGAGCATTTCCCTATTTTTTTGAAGCCTTATTTTATTTGAAAGTACGTCAGAACCACTTACTACAAGAGGAAGGAGAAATACAACTGATAGTAATGAAAAACCCACGGAATATGCCTAAGAATTTACAAAGAAGCTTTCAGGAAAAAAACCCAATCTAACAAAAACCCAACAACTTCAAACTTGGAAGCTTCATAGAAAGTTGGAGAAATTGATTTGCTTGGCTTTAGTTGAAAGCTTCATTTCAGTTCCTTTATTACTGCCTTTGGAGGTCACTGCCTGGGAAAAAAAAAAGTAGTGGTCAAAGAGTTCTTTTTCTGCTTAAAATATACAATGGTAACTTCAGCTTTCTGAGGGCTGGGGGTGTTTCCCTGGTTTCCCCAGCTAGCTGCCTCTTTTCCTTAGTCCCCCAATATGAAGTTCCAGATTAATGCAGTACACAGCTTCACCTCTCAACCTTTTCTGCAATACCTGGTTCTGGAGCACCAGAAATAACATGGGAAAGGGAGTTCAAAAAGGGAGTTCAAAGTGCACTCTTGGGACTTGGACACTGAGGATTGCACTGCTGCCAACTCTTGGGACACCTCTGCAAGCCCAAACTCCAAACCTGATGCATTTTTATGAGAATATGTATTTTTACAAAAAATACCTTTACACCATAAAATTATTGAAGTAAAACTGGTAACTTTAAAATTCCTCAAACAAAATAATATCATATTGCTGATGGGGTAAGCTGAGTCATTTGTAATGCCCAAATATCCAAGGTTTGGTAATATTGCAAGCAACATTACAAGTTCAAATAAGCTTTCTAAACAAGAGAGTGTTACATAGAAGAACACACTAGCAGGCTATTCCCACCTATAGCAACCAGAAAATCCCTCTTAATAGAATCCAGCTATTCAATATTAAATTATTCCAGCTTGTTCCATGAATACACTCTTCTTTCTGCATAGTGGAATTCTACACAATGAACCTTGCAGTGTCAAACGGCCATTGAAAATTAGCTTATTTTGCTTTTTTTCTGGTACATATTGCAATGTTTATGTGTAAATTCACGACTATAATAGCTGCTAGACATTTGTGTTCACCTCACAATTCAATTTAGTTAAACAGCAGGAGAACTCAATGCAACAACAGGGAAGAGTAAGCAGATTTCAAAAAACCAGAAGGGCACGACTTCACAGCATGTGAAAGGTCATTCTGCCATGGAAGGTTTAAAACAAAACAAAGCAAAACCAGCAAAATGGAAGAGTTCTGGAATGAGAGCTGCAAAGGCCATCAGTCCACACAGCTTCACTCATACAGATGCTTTAACAAATTATGACTTGATCCATGTGAACCATTCAGTGAAGCTACTCTTATCTTCCTATGGATATGGAGCTTTGAGGAAACCTGAAACATTTACTGCCACTTGTTCCTGGCCCAAAGAATTAATATGTTTGGTAGACATAAGCTGCAAGTATGAGCCTATTTATTTCAAACTCTATCAGCATATTTTTACTTCAGGAGAGGAAATTCAGATGTGCATAGCACAGGCTGAAACACAGAAGATATTCTCCCAATAAAAGCCTGGAAACGTCTGTGTAGAGTTGAAAATCCTGGCTGAAACTCGCACTTAACTGTGGGATCTCCTTAAAAATAACAACTCCAAAAGAAAAGGGAGAAGGCAAGTTGCAGGACATGGCTCAGAAAGCATGACTTAAATTTGAGTTTGTGTACTTCTCCTGGATTTACACTGGACCTGGTCTGATCTCAAGCATGAAATTCCTTAAATATTTGAAGAAACTGTTGCAGTTGATTTCCCCCTCAGGAAGAGAAGGGCTGTGGAGTTACTAACTGCAGATGTATGGCCCAGAACTTCTCCATTCTAATGCCTATGTTGGCAATTACTATTTCTTGTAGCTAATTTAACAGTATTTCTTGTTGTAAGATCACAAGTGAATTGAGCAATGTGAAAAGCACAGAATACATGCTGCTTATTATTCTGCTATCTTTTAACAACATACTGCAATGTTAATAGGAGACAGAACAATTCTAACAATGTTTTTAAGAAAACCCTCATAATTATGCAAATTTCCAGTAGTTAAGACTTGGCAGATCAAAGAACCTTAAAATGAATTAGATAAGGACAGCCATACAGGCCTTTTTATTTTACTCTCTGCACGAATATTGCCTACATGAAAGGTGCCACAACTCACAACTGAAGTCCTGCAGAATGTGGGAGATCAGAAGCAGAGAGGGGGCCATGGCTTTGAGCACTCCATGATTTACTTAAGCCCAGGGCTGGAGGGATAACTTAAGGTGATTGGTTGCTGTGGTCCAGCCAACAACTGTTCCCCCACTGAGAGCAGCCACAAAGGCAATAAATAACAGCAGCTCATTTTGAAGGGACACACAAAAAGGAATGGTGAGTTTAGTTTTCATCAGAAAAAGAACTATGTTTTTATTCATGTTACTTCTTGGGAAAGGGATTAATTCTTCTAAAATTTTGATTAGCTCATTACTCCTTTCAGATATTTAAAAGCTTCAAATATGGATTGTCCCATGATATTGTATGAGGAGGGGAAATAAGTTGATGAAAATTAGTTTTAAAATAGCATATGGATGCTATACTAATACAAGCTTAATGTGGAAGAGATGTTTATAGGTTTATACATGGCCCAAAAATGCCAGGCAGGTTTGGTATTGCCTATCAATACACATAAAGAGTATTACTTGATGATTTCTTGATAGCCAAACAGAAGAGGATTGTGATGTAATGGGCTCTTTTCCCAGACAACAACCTGTAGGTCAGTAATTCCAGTTAGAACATTTACTGAATCTTACACATAATGCTTGCAAGAGAAGAAAATCTAGCTACAAACCTAATGTAGTACCCTCAGAAAACATGACTTTCAAAAGTTCTTGCAGGAATTATACAGACTCAAAAAAATCTATTAACTTATTAGTGTTGAGAAACTGATCAAAGACAGCATTAGAAAATGCCCTGTAGCAATACTGCTGGGGTCATAAATGCACTTGGAATTCATTACTGTTGTTTCATAATGCCAGAACAGAAAAGGAAATTCATCATGCCTGGACTCTGTTAGGTTTTTATTATTGTAAATATGGTAGCTGTGAAGGGAATATAGCAGTATTAAGTCCCTTTTGATAACTGTTTCTTAGAGTAAACTGTAAAAACATTGCATTTCTAGAAGAACTGCCCCCCCCCCCAAACAAACAAAAAAACAACAAAGCCACAAACAACCAAACTCAGCAAACGCTGAAGAAAATGTTTAAGAAAAATACATTTGCTTTTGTTCTTGGAAGAGAGAAACAGAAAAAAATTTAGGAAAATGATACATGAAATAAATCCAAATTTTAAGCTAGTTTCATTCCACACATTTGTAAGATATGAACATTGTTTCATGACACAGAGGAAGAAAAATATCTTTATTTAAGCATGTACAAATACAGAAATGCTAGAGTATCAAGATATGTTTTTGCAGCTATCTGGTTTGTAGTTCAGAACATCTTCTGTTTAATTTTTCTCAGGTGGAATTAACAGTCCTGAGCACACTATTCATGGTGAGAGCATTGCCAGTGATTCAGACTGACTCAGGACCTTAACACGTCAACATTTCCCCCCTAAATTACTGCTTTTATTTACATTAGTGTTATACAGAACCATAATCTTCCCAGTGAAATACTGGAACCTTCGTTTTAAAATCTGAGTTTCATTTGAAATGAGACTGGAGTGACAAATGCAGATGACTGCACTTACCTTCACACTCTGATCATGTTCAGCTTGTGACTTTGGGATTTTTCGCCTAAGCAAGAAGTGAGTCCATTATAGTCCCAGGATTACCAGTCATAAATGAGACTAAAAAACCACTTTTTACAGTGTCCTGTGTGTTCTAGAAGCCACCAGTACACACATAGGAAGGCAGCATGAACCCCAGGATATTCTAACATCAGGCACTGCTTGGACCACAGCCCAATGGATGATTCTCTCTTTGGCTGCTTTGTTTTTGGACTCCTGCAAACAGTGGCATCTGCACCATCTCAGGCCATTAAAGCTTTAGTTACAATACAAGTTGCAATACCCCTTCCCCTTGATTTTGACCCTGTTACCTAATGATTGATACCCTGTAGTTCTTGCATTTCCTGAAAGGACACAGGCACTCCCTCTCCAGCCTCCTCAGGCTACTCAGGATTTGATTTTGTCAGCTGCCAGTTGTAGTAAACAAGTCCAGAAAAATACATCCTGTGTGCCCTGAATATTATCCTGATCCTTTGTCATCTGGCTACCAGGATTGTATTTAAGTATTTCAAGGCCACTGCTGTTCCTTAATACATAATTGCTCAGGAAGCAATTAGAAGCTTATGCTATTTCACAATCTGATGATATCTTACCCAACAATTCTTTAGCTACAGCCAACTGTTCAAACCCAACTGGCACAGGACAAATGAAAAAATAATGCCATTGCAATGTTTGTAATGAAAACACAATCTGCAAGGAAGGAAGAAAATGTTGGGGGGTTTGGGATTGTAAACTAAAGGCACCATTGAAACCATTCCCATTTCCCTCTGTCACCTTTCCAGCTCCTTGGGTTGCTGAGAAGCACAAACAGAGAGACTGTGCCTTGGCTATTCCCACAGCGAGTTTCTCTTACCTGACCCATTTTTCAGGTACCCATTGGCATCTACAGTGGTGTACATGATGTAAGGACCAGGCTGATTAACTCCAAAGGGCTGCAAGGGATAAAAACCAAAGAAAAAAGCAGGCAACATTTTAGAGACAAAGCTATAGTAATTAAACAGTAAACTGAAGAAAAATGTTGTTACATTAATACTTTATATTTTATATTTTAACTTCAAAACCTTGCAACTGTGTTGGTCATATCACTATATGGAAATCAATTTTCAAAATCAGGGTAATCAGCTGGCTAAGTAATGTTTAGTTTCCCATGAAGAAAGCAATACTATTCAGTCCTCTGGCAAAAGGTTTAATGTTTCCTTGGAAGCTACAGGTAAAATAAAAAACCCCTAAAAATTCAAAGAAATAACTGCATATTCTGAAAAAGCAGAACTCATTTGATACTGAGAGAATGCACTATTTTGATGGTATTTCTGAATTGAAAAAAATACTACACAAATTTAATCTTTCTAATCATTGTTTAGCAGTGTTTAATTTAATTCATGAAAATGAACAGTTACTTGTTGAGTATTGGTATCTATTTTAAGCAGATTTTCTTGGGGAAAAAATGTACTTAAACATCAATATACAGTCATGACAAAAAAATAAAACAAACAGACATCCAAGGAAGTTGTGCATTACTGAGTGATGAACCATAACAAATGCACCTAAGTAAGAAAGGGTGGGGAAGGGAGAGGACGAGAGATAACTACAGGAATAGATTTCAAAAGAATTTTTCTCTTTTTTTCCTAATGCTGAATTCAAGCTGATATTAGGGCATCAAATCCAGTAGAGAGCTTTCAAGTAAGTTGCAGAAGGAACACTAAAAGAGATGATGACATGTTTCAAACCATGACTCAAAACAGTAAGTTTAAACTACAAGAGTAAGTGAGAATGATGACAGATGAGATCAAAGCCTGAAAATAATAATTGATTAGAATGAAAACTAAGGAGACCACAGAGGTGATGCTAATGCAGATCTATGAAAGAAGAGTGAATAAGGTGAAATTTAAATTTTTTTGGTGCCACATAGCTGTACTCTGGCATAATGTACCTTATGTTACTTTCTGACAGAGAACTCTGATTACAATGGAGGCAACAGTGTTTCAGTGATCTCGATAATGAAATGCTCACCAACATCTGCTGAGAAGATTTGCTTTTAAAACCCTTGATTTTTGTAATTAAGTTAATGATACTATCAAACCTCATTATTTTATAACAGATATTAAACCCATGTCTCAAAATAGGCCTGAAGCGAAGGTTAGCCTCATTTGAAGGAGTTTTCTATTTTCAAGTCAAAATTAAATGTGAAATTTTTGCAGAGCTAAAGTGCTACTGCTGCCTCTGATTCCTCTAAGTTCCTCTTGCAGGCCAACTTTCACTGTAAACACTGCTAAACAATTTGTTAATTGGCAGTTTGGTGGGTGAGTTGCAGGATCTCTGGAGATGAATAAAATAATCTAAACAGAGAACAACACATGTATGGAGCTGTGTGCAGAATCATCAGAGCTCAGTGCACTTCCCTCCTTGGCTGTGCCCTTTGCTGGAGTTTGGCCAGAAGTGGCTTCATGGCTGGATCTGCCCCAGGGTCAGTTTTGCCTGGACTTTCTAAGTGCCCACCAAGGCTGGGCACAATTCACAGTTTGGGCAGCCAAGTTCCTCTTGTCTCTGGTATATCCCAGCCCCCAGTGCTGGGTAACAAAGCCCCTGCACAATCACCCCACTGATTCCAGCTCTGAGCAGCAGCTGCCTAAAGTCCAGGGTCTCACAGAAGCAGAAGCTGGCCAGTCATAATTTGGATTACACATTCTCACAATAACTCTTTTAATATGTTGAAGTATAATTAGACTTCAGCTCATTTGAAGCTAATACTAAACAAAGCCACGGGTACACTTACTGTTATTTTCCGAGGACAGTCATTGGAACAGAGGCCACTGAGAACTGCAAGAACAAAAAGTGAGCTTGTGTTTATGTTCACAAACCATCTGAGAAACACCACCTTTGAAATCTGGTAAAGTCTAGTGATAGTGTAAGGTAGCCATTAAACACAAAGAAAATAAATATCTTCTTTGTGATTTATGGTAATGTATAACATTTCCTACTCTGCTGGAAGCATACTTGGCAGAAATTCATCAGTCAGTGTTTTATCCCACCTCATTGGTTAACCAGATTCAAAAGGACAAATTTGCCAGTTAGAAAAAATCCAAATGAAAACATTTTGAAAACAGTGAACTATACATTTTATTCATTATTCTTCATTTCTAGCCATGTAAAATACTGGCAGAGATTCAGCTTTACTGTTTTAACCGATAAAAAGATAAAGGCTTTTCCTTTATTACAAGGCATCATTTTGGTATTTGGTTTAAAGCAATTCACAAAAGCTGTAACAAGCAAAAATCCCATTACCGATTTATTCTATTAATTCAAAATAGAATGTACATAAGCAGGTGTATATAATGCTAATTAATATCTAAAGCCTGTGACAGTTGTTCCAATTATTTGTTTAAAACTTATTAGTTTGAAAAATCAGTAATGTTCAGAAATCTCTGTTAAAAACCTAAATGAGGGACAGTGAAAGCCATCTGTTCTGTAAGCCAGGACATCCTGTCACACTGAGTATTAGAACAAAACAACAAAGCCCACGCACATGCAATAATCTAAGGTCCATTCTGATGCAAAATTTGGACCTCTAATGACAACAGTTTGGTTGAGCAGCAGGCCAGTAATGGCTATGGGCAGGGAGAAGGATGCACACCAGGTACTGAAGCCAGGGAAAAACATTACTTCTCCATGAATTATGGTATCCCAAAGCAAGCATGACAGACAGAAAAGGAAGATTTGGACCAGATTTGAGGGCAGGTGATCCTAACCACCAGGAGTTTTTTAAAGCAATTTCTGTCTTCTTTGAGGGTCCACAGAGTTAAGAGTACAAAATGCTTGGGACCAGGGAAATAACGAAAGGTGCATGTAAGATGTCCACAGTCTGATTAGAAATCACTCCCTACTGAGACAGAAATGGCACTGCTCTAGTCAAGGAATTTTTCTAATAATTTGTGTGTGAATATTAACAACCGTCAAGATTCCTAAATGATTGTTCTTTGCTTGTGATTTCAAAATGCTGACATTTCTAAATACAGTGAGATCTAATATTTTATACAGTCCAAACCCCCCCAATATCTGGACAGTACAGACAAACAGTTAAGACAGTTAAGACTCATTTAGTTAAGACGAACGTGTAGCAAAGTAGAATTTAAAGACTGTATTTATCTACAAATATACTGTTAAAACTACAAGCTTGTTTTATCTGTTACATATAGGTGAATATGCAAGTGGAACCAACTCTTCCCATTTTGATGCAAAAAGGCTCACTGAAATTTGCTGTTCAGTTTCAGCCCTGGAACAAATTACCTGACCAAGTACATTTGACATCAGTTATAATGAGCAAAGCTGTTCTCATTGTCCATATGTCAAATAAGTGAACACAATGCATTTATTGATACACTTACTCACACAAAGCACATTTTGTTAGAAATACTTTCCCCTGTATCACAGTAAAAATATTTTTAGACATTCATTAATTCCCATTTCCTGGGGTTTCTATGCAAAAATACTCACACCCTAAAAGTGTGCTAAAAAAAGGCTTGCCCCAGTTTTTAAGATAGATTTACACAGAGTGAACCAAGAAGCATGTTGCAAATTACTCCCTTCCCCATGAAAATATCACACAGTTATAATTCTGATATGGCTTTGTGAAGTGTAAGGTTTTTCCAGAGGATTTTCTGCATGCTTTTGTGAATTACACTACAGATATATGGTATCATTTAAAAGAAGGCTTCCATCAACATGATAAATTATTAAACACCATAATGATGAGAACAGAGCTCAGGCTGTGGACACAGAAATAACTGCATCAGCCCCCAATAGTAGCTGCAGTTCTGTTCTCTTATGGTGTACAGAATGTATGCTTTAGAGGATTGGATACATTTCAGTAACATGAAGGGAAATGCAATTTTTGAAGGTGAACCTCTAGCTGTTGCTACTGAGCTTTGCCTTCATAGGCTCCCATACAGCCTCATTTTCTACTTGTTCTCAAAAAATCAAGCAAGACAGACAAGCAGTGAGCTCAAAGCTCAACACCTTTGCAGCTGAAGAGCACAGTAGGGCATGCAATTTAAAAACCTAATTATGAATATCCTAATCTAACTCAAGCCTTTTAAACCAGCTCTCATTAATTCACACACCCTGGCCATGTTCATGGCCACTCTGTGCTCTCAGAGTAAGCTGTGGTTTGTGCCTGTGAGTGCTTTTGGGCTGGAAACACAGAACTGACTCCCACAGGGATGCAGAGTGACCCTCAGAACAGATCATGCAGGGTAAGCAGAACACACCATGCCAGGAGCCCCTGAAATGAAATCCGCCCAGTTTGAAGGCAATTCTGCATCATTCCCATGACACACACACCAACTCCAGCAAATCAGGCTTGATATGGCAGAGGTACAGAACGTTATCATAACATTTTCATATGCAAAGGCTCAAATAGTCACATCCTTCTTAATATCCCATTTTGACTCGATTGCATGGTGATAACTTACCAATAACTTTAACAAAATAGGCATCTGCTTCAAAGTTATTTTTCAATGTATGGATAGCAAAATCTTTGTTGGAGTAGCCTTTGCTTAGCACAATGATATCCAAGATTCCCTAGAGGAAAAAATCCCAAGTTTACATCAGAATGCTTATTTACTTTTAGAAAAAAATGCAAAAATGCAGCAAAGTTTACACCTTTAGCTATTTATTTTAATATCTTTCAAATATTATGAATATAATGCTAATCAATTTAGGATGGAGAGGGCCATCCACAGCTAAGCAGGACAATCCAAGGCTGCACAGCCAAGGTTTGTGCAGGGCACAGGGACAGGCACAGCCATCCCAGAGCCTGTTTTAGGGCTGAGGAGCTGCACTTACATCCTCATAGATGTCAAAGAAGGTCGCTACCACGGCGTCCTTGATCTGATTGAGATCTGAGAGCTCCCAGAACACCTTGAACATGCGCCGCACGCTCTTGCAGCTCGCGTTGTTGCATGGGACATTTTCTAGTAAAAATGCTTGTTGATTGCTGTAAAACACATATAAAAATACATAAACCAACAGGAGATAAGTCTAAATTACAGAAATTTAAAAATATTGTAATTAAATAGTTTAAGTGCTCTGAAGTTTAATATAATAAAAACAAAGCTAGCAGCCACTGGGTACTTGAAAAATCCGTAAGTACCTTTGTGAACTTTACAGACACAATTACAGTCATTGTCATGCCTGACTTTAAACAATGAATACACTAAATAAATGGATCCAAACCAACAGGAATAACTTAATTAACCATCCAGTCAAAGGACTGAACATATCCTCACTTTATTCTGAAAAAAGTACAAACGAACTTCTGACACTTTCCTTAATCCTTTCCACAGTCCTTCAGCTAAAACACTATTTAAAACGTGTCCACACTTTTTCATTCTTTCATGATAGCTCCATTAATACTTTTTCTTACACACTGCATGTTTTAAATAAATTTGAGATTAAACCAAATTTCTATTTGTATGTTTTCCACTATTTCAAGCAAAATATAAACCACAAAACTCAACCTGCTAAAGTGCAGTAAAAATAGGGCAAGACAAACCAAATTGGGCACTTGCTGACATGTAACACAAAGACAGGTGTGATACTAAACAAGAAACATAGAAACCAAGCAGTACCAGGGCTACTGTAGAAACATCTCCCCTCTAAAGAGTATCTATCCAAGAGATGCCTGTGGGTCAGTGGGAGACACAAGGTTCCCACTCTCCCTGACAATGTATCAGTGCTCCTGGAACTGGGAAAACCTCACACTTTACCAAGCCCGGTCCAACTCTTTGGGCAGGTTTGTATCCTGGGAGCCTGCTAGAATCCTTCACTGCCTTAGCAATGGAAACAGATGAAGTTTCCTCCTCTCCTTCTGGGGGCAGAGCCAGGAGCCAGAGCAGTGTTCTGTAAAGGCAGCTCAGCTGTCAGAGCCCAGGGCAACAGCCAGAACCATGTCCTCAGTGTGACCCTGAACACGCTGCTGCTGCATGGGGACAGCGAGGTGGCTTCTGTGTCTCAGCAGCATCCAGGGTGCACAGGCACACACAGGCACTTCTCCTTAGGCAAATCACTGAATTAACACATGGCCAAAGGGAAATGAGGTCATCTGCAATATTTAAGGTGTTGCATTATCTCTAGCTGAGAACTCAATCACAATTTGAAATTCCTAAGCGCTCACATTCATTCCATGTATTACCTAAGTATCATATCAGAATAGCCAACTACAAGGTAAGGTGACAAGCTGAGCTAAGCAGGTGGTTTCAATTTCTCTTTTTCATTATCTCAACATAACTTCTTAAAATTTGGACAAACTTTTACAAAGACTCTTTCAGTTCAGATTTTTTTAAATCGTCAGAAATTACTTAGATGATAATTATTTAAAAGATGGAAGACTGTCAGGTTTACATTACACTCTGCCCACTGTTCAAGTTCAAACTAGAAGCCTTGTGAATGGATAGACACAAGAAGTTTATTTACTACAGGAACCTTTTTTTATTTTCTTTCCTTGCAACTGAGAAAAAAGGAAAACATTAATCGAAGTGGCACTGAGTATGGAAATGCCACTTTTCTTCACCTTTCTATATCTACAAGAGAAACATAAGACAAACAGCAATCTCAAACACTAGACAGATGCTGAAGACCCAAGAAGTGCACTGTGGGAGAGCTCCCTCGTAGAGGAAATGAATGAATTCATAGATGTAGCATCCCCTGTCCCATGTGCTGCTCAGCCCAGGAGGAGGAAATGTTGCTGTGCAGGCCAAGCTGCAGCAACAGGGAGCTGCAGGCCCTGAGTGTCTGCAGAGGAGAGAACCTGCTGTGCTCTGCCTCCTGGGCTGCTCAGGTTCTTCCTGGGACACGTCTGGATGTGGCCTGTGAGCTGCCAGCTGAATCCTGACATGATTTAAGCTTGTGATACACAAGCAGCCTTAGAATCAAAGTATCTACTTCCATGTTTCATTTCTGCTACATACTATTATAAATAAGTGCAAGCTTATGTCCTTTCTATTATTTTGAGCCAAATTTTGAAGATTTTCCACCAGAAAAAATCTCCCTGTAACAAAGATCATCATCTGCATCCTTAAAATGACAAAGCAATGTCCCTGAAAGCCTATAAAGACAGACACTTCTGTAATGGTAAAACCTAAAAAATCAATGCTAAAGTGCTCTACAGATGTGTAACAGTCAATACCAAACAATTCAGCTTCACTGCTACAAGAGACAGAGCACAAGAACTCTGAACCAAGACCAGCCAATTGCCCTTAACATGCCATTTGCAGCACTTCAGGTATTGAGCTATACACACCAACACACTGCCGCAGCTGAATTGTGTGCTACCTACATAACTTTATTCCAAGGTGCATTATATCCCAATTTGGTACCTTCTGACCAAAGTCAGCTATGCAGGAAAGGGACATTTAATAAGGTTTAACACCAAAGAAAGACTGAAGACTTACTTCAGTTTTATTTTAACATATTGCTTTGCAAATAGAATTAAATATTTACTGCTAATTTCATACATCTCTCATGCTGTCAGGTTTAGGGTAGTTCATTTACAGTAATACCAGGGACATCTAAATTACTACTATCTCACTCCATATGTTCAGAATAATTGAATTTGCCTCTGGTTTTTTAGATTTGCTCAATTACAAGGTGCTCATCAATCCTTCATTTAAAAGAAGTCCTCTATCCAACCTTCCTTCTGACAAGTGACAACTAATAATGATTTAGGAAGAGATAATTTGGTCAAATAAGAGTCCTTCCCTATAAAGGATTAATAGGTATACATTAATTTAAAACTGAGCATGAACACCTAGAAAACTTTCTAGAGGTCTATTATACTTAAAAGTTTTTTATTCAACTTTCCATATCCATCTGGTCTTTGACTCCAAGTTTCAGTCTTTACTGTTATCCCTTGTGTTAGAGATAAAGTATTGCCAACTTGACCAGTGAAAAACGTTCCCTTTAAATAAAAGTGGATTTGAAAGATTTAGATTACATATTTGAAATGCAAGATGCCAATTACCAGCATCTAACTGGAAACAATTGTTAAACAAAACTTGTTTCATCTAATTAGATGGGAGAAAGGTGTTTAAAAACTAACATGCAGTACTTACACTCCCAATGTCACCAGAGTCAATTTAAAATCAGCATGTGAAAAAATGAATTCATTTAAGTAAGACAGGAGGTATAGCTGAACCAATTACTAACTACTGATAAAATCCCTTCACCTATTATTATTCTCTCTACACACACAATTTCTAATACAGAATTCATGTATGTATCTAGCCTGAAGAAAAACCTGTGGACTTGAATTCTAATGTGCAGGTTTTGACTCAAGTCCGAAGTTAAAAGAATTCAGAGTGAACAGATAAATATGTAAGGATCTACAGTGCATTTAGCACCTTCACCTGTTGGAATTTATTGAGTACCTGTTGGAATTTACTGAGTCTTAACAAAGGCTCAAAAGGTTCAACCCCCCCATAACACCTGCAACCACAAGTGAGACTCTTTTCTTTCTGGTAAGGGATGTCTCCACTCTGTCAGAATATTACACACTGTAATTTGAAATCAAAGAGTTATGGCAGGAGATGAAACAGCAAAGTCTTACAACAGTTCTGGCAATACTTGAAGATATTGATCATTTCCCTGACTTCCCCACTGGGCAGGACAGTAAACCAACGTTATGCTCAACTGTGGTATCTTTATATCAGTCTTTTGTAGGGATTTGTAAGGATTTGACCTGAAAGTACTTTCCTGAATTGTGATGGAGGCACATAATTGATTTTAATCCTTTTCTTCCATTATCATGTACTGGTATACCTTTCAGATGAACAAAATTGTTTCTGCCTGCTTTAATTTCTTTACATTACAGACAGCAAGCAGAAACCAGGCTTCCTAACGATAGCACAGATTGAGGTCAAGAGTTTACAAAAATGCTTTTATCATTTAATCACAGTAATCAATCACCAAAATTAGATCTGTAGATGTAGCATGAAAGGCTTCAGAGAAAGAAATAAACAGCTTGATCCAGAAGTGTTTAAAATCGATTAAATAAGGTTTTCATTTTAATTTGCTCTAATTTAAGGACAGCTTTTAATTTAATTCCCACACTGTTTTAGTTCTCTCCAATCAGTGACCCAGTTACACGTTTTAAAAGGAAGTATTTGCTTAAGTCTCTCAGAACCAATGAATTAATATTGAATGTGACATTTCATAGTGAGTACAAAAAAAAGTGACTTTCATTACCATCCTGAACTACAAAGCATGCTTCCATTACTTTTCTACAAACACTGAATATATACAATGTTAACATGCAATGTATTTCTTGATTTTTAGGTTACTTACTCTGTTTTTGGCAGAATTCCTCCGTTTTCTGAACCCCCCTTTTAATAGCGTGTCACATCATCTGCCAGTACCTTCAGTCCTTATGCCCTACTGTGTCACTCAACTTTGATGTCAAGTTTAAAAATCATTTTGAAAGCACTGACAGAGGTGACTTCTGGGCTTCTACAGGAGTAACTATTTACAAACTGTTTAATGACTTTACATGACATTACACTGCCATAATTATACACCAGCCAGAGGACAGAGCCTCCTAAGATTCTTAAAAGTTAAAACACCTTCAAGTACATTTCTGAACTCCAGAAGTCTTCATGCAGCCCTTCTGAAGTGCACCAGCTATCAGGATACATGATAGTATAGCTCAAAACACGAGATTTCTGAGGCTTAGGCCAAAGCAAAGGCAGCAACTTTACAGTTCCCATGTCACCGTGTTCCTTTGGCAAAGGGAAGGCTGGTTCTATAGTTTGCTCTCTCGACTGTCTGCAGACTTTCTTCAATGACTGCTGAACAGAAGATGCAAACTCCCAGCTGAGGAAAGTCTAGAGTGAAACACCTGACATTCAGGGCCTGAGTGCTTTAACTTTGCCTGGCAAGTTCTGGGCAGTAACAGCATCACCTCCTTCTCGTCTGCCGTGTCTGAATAGAAACAGCAGCTCTGCTGTTATTTTAAGGCTCAGAGGTACAGACAGAGCTCAGCTGCTCACAGCCTTGTCATGAATCACATCTTGTAGGCTGAACACAGGCACGCTACTCTTCAAACTGGGTCATTTTTAGGTGTGTGTCACTGTCTGAAGAACTCTAACACAAAAATATCAGTGGGTGATTCATGTTTAGGCAACCACTAGAAGACCTGAACTGACTTCTTGGACTTCAGCACCAAATTCTCTTACTGTCTGAAGCATCAAAGTGAGCTCCTCGCTTGTTTTCCTTACTGAGTATTCATTCAAACTATGAACCTGCACTCAAGATCATCCAAAATACCATGCAGAGGAAGATAAATATACCTGTATGAGAGACTTATTCTGCTTTGTAATGCATTAGTGCAAGCATTTGTCAAGCAAGGAAGACATTAAGACTCCATGAAGTATGGGTTAAAATACCTTTTACAAGCAATGACATGAAGAAAAAGGGAACAGCACAGATAATCTCCCATGTCTGCAGATGCTGGCAGAGGCAGTTGTGCAGCACAGACTGCACTCATGTGCACACACCCTGTCTCTGCTGAGCTTCATTGGCATCATGGTCTCTAGGGCTTCTCAGCTTTCCTCCAAAGTAAACAAGTCTATTCATCATCCCTACTGTCAAGCAAAAGCATGTTCACATGCGAACACGCTGCTAGACTTCAAGGTAAAGATAAGGACATGCCAGCAGCAGCATCCCCAGGTGCCAGGTGAGAGCTGCCCACAGGCTGCTCCGTTCCGATCTGCCGGCTGCGTTTATCCGGCGGCACGTGCCCAGCAGCTCGGAATGCACCTACTCAGGTCAGCTCTTACATGGATCACTGCCTCCTCTGTGTACAACAGGCTCCCTGTGAGCATCCCCACATGCCCTCTCCCACCTAGCACCAGATGGTAGCAGTAGAAACTATTGGGAAAGCAAGCAATGAAGAAAAATTTTTTAAAAAAGGAGGATGAGAAGATGACACTGAAAAATTTAATAAGGGTTAGAAGTTTCTTTTTTGAGGGGGTTGGGTGTGTGTGTTATTTATTTGCAGTTGACTTGGACAATGTAAAAATCACTGGTTAATTCCTAGTTCTCAAAAAGGGCAAACCATTACAGCATTTTTCAGCAGAGTCACCAGTGAGCGCTCACTCCATGTGACAGCACAGAACAGGTTCCCCAGCTCTCAGCAGCCTGGTGTAACAAGTCAGCACTGACAGCTGAAGTCACGAATTTACAGAAGATGATTTGGGAAAGGAAAGGGAGAGAATCAGCCCCTGAGCTCTGGGAGGAGTGCCTAAAATGCTGCCTCATGCTCCAGTCCCTGATGCAATTCCCCACGCAGAGTCCCAGTTTGAGCCTATACAATTATGCATTCTGAATGCAGCATGTAAATGCACACTTGTGTTCAAAAGGAAACACTTAGCAGAGATCAAAAGTCTTGCTCACTTGGTAAGATGAATGAGATGCAATAAAGTTAGTAACTTCTATGACTGATAATTGAACATGAATCTGATAGCTTTATTTCTAGGTTTGCATATACTCTACCTTCCAGAAGTGTTCTTCAGTATAGCGAGTGCATCTGGGTAGCCATCCATATTGTAATCTCCAATGTGAAGTGTAATTGGAAATGAAATTTCTGTTGAAGATTTGTCATTTTGATATGGTACAAAGCCCCAGACTGTGTCTTTATTTTTGAAGTCTTGCAAGACTGGAATCCACTGTAAAATAAAACAGAAAAAGAACAGTTAGATAAAGAAATTAATTTTATTTATTTAAACAATGTAATTCTATTTAAAACAGCTGACACTTCTTCACTTCATCAGGATTCTTAACCATTTACAAACAAGGATTAATTCCTAAGCCTGTCACCAAATGAAAAAAATAATTTGATATACTTTTTATGCACTCAGTTATTCCAGAACAGGAAAGTACAGTTAAGGTTGTAAGAATACAATCAGAATAAGGAGACATTCAGGAATACCTTAACTGAAATTCAGGCTTGCCTGGAGTTTATACTAATCTTTAAGTGTAGGTAAGCCCAACCCATCAGGGCCATGAGATCATGAGTCTCATTTTTTTATCCTTTTATACTTTATTGCAAGGCAATGCAAGGCATCACTAAAGCTGGAAGATGGATTTTAGGTTAGATTTAGCTGGAGGAGCCTCTTCAGATTTGTGGCCAACACCAAATTGCTGGATACTGTCAGTACCCTGCAGGACAGGATGGACATTCAGAAGGGCCCTAGAAAGGCAAGAATGGGCCAACAGACACTGAACTACAGACACCCTGCACCGGGGAGCAAAGCCCTGCACGGGCACAGGCTGGGCAATGCCCAGCTGGGTACCAGCTCTCCTAAGGGAGGGGAGGGTGCTGGTGAGCAGGAAGGTAAAGCTGGGCACAGCAGCTTGGGAGCAAACCAGCCCTGCACTGGAGTTGCTGCCTGTGCTCTTGCTCAGGATGACCCAGGATTTCTTTTTATTCAGCACTTGTTCATCTGCATCTGGATTCTGTGTCCAGTTTTGTGCCCCACAGTTCAAGAAGGATTTGAGAGTACTGAGTGGTCGTACTTTGAGACGACCAAAGTACTTGAGTACGACTCCAAGTGGTCGTACTTTGAGACGATTTGAGAGTAGAGAGGGTCGACAAGATGGTCAGGCACTGAGTATTTCATCAGAGGACAGGCTGAGGGCACAGGGATTGTCTGGAGAACAGAAGATTTCAGCAGGAGCTCACAATGCCTGCAAGGAGCCAGCTGAGGAGATAGAGTCAGGCTCTCTACTGTGATACACAGCAGAAGAGCAAGAGAAAATGGTCACACTGACACGAGGGAGGTTCTGACCAGAGATAAACAACCAAATAAAACTACAAATGAGGCCCTGAGGAGCTGCAGGATCTTTGTCCTTGGTTTTCAAAGTCTGACTGGACAAAGCTCTAAACAACATGGTCTGAATTCAGTTTGCTGCTGCTTAAAACAGGAGGCTGGATCTCCTAAGGTTCATTTCAGCTTGAACAGTTCTATTATTCATGGATATTTAGAAGTTCAAGAGCTTCAATTCCCCTCCTATCTCCCCAGAAGCATCAGATACTGAACTGTTTGATAAGAAATTAAGATAAAAGTATCAAACTGAAAGTACAAAAGAAATGCAAAGTATATTTTCTCCAGGACAAGAACTAGAATTCATCTGCGCTTACTTTCCAAAGTGCTGCAGAGGTGCTAAATAGGAATTTATCTTAATTAAAATCAAGGTAATTTTGAAGTTAATATGAAGCTGAAGTGCTAGGGTTAACATTTCAATGATACAGAAAAAATCAGTGTCATTTTAAAAGTCAGACGTAATTTTATGTGTCAACTCACTGACAATGCCTTCAAGAGGACAGAGGGGTGCCATCTTAAAGCATCGCTATCACCAACATCAAGAGCACTTAACAGATCTTACATGTCCCTCACCCAAGCCTTAATTCAGCTATTTCAGGAACCAGAATGAGACCCATGACAGCATCAATCCTGCCATGGAAAGACTCCCTCGCTAGCACAACCCACTGATCAACAACACTGCTGCCCCATGGCAATCGTGTGGGACACCTGACGCTCCCTTGGGATTCCAAACAAGCACAGGCAGATTAGAGAAGCCCCCAATGAGTGCAGAAGGGCACTGAGGTGGGTGCTGTGTGGAGCCCAGGGACGGCTGAAGCCTGGGGCAGCCGTGCCTGTCACTGCACACACCCAGCGTGTGCCGGGGCTCTGAGCCCAACCACCACCTGCAGCACTGCTGCACACTCAGCCCTGAAACCAAACACACCTGGGCCCTCACACCCCACCACCTGCACACGGCTAATGACTTACTCATAGCTGCTGAAGGTTTGGAAAAATCTAAGAAACAGGAAATAAGGAAAAGACTCTTACCCTGAGGGCTGGATTTCTTAGCACTTACTTGTCATGCAGAAGACAGATGAAACAATATCATTGCAAAATAGTCTAATTTTGAAAAACAGTGATTGAAATCAGAACCATGAAATATAATATAGCTTTTACTTTACACGGTATCGTTCACACAGTCATTGCAGTAAAATCCAATTATATCCATCATATACTTTCTAAATGTTTCCAGGTATAGTAACACTATCTTAAAGAGACAAAATTAAAAACGAATTTCTAGGCACAAATACAAATTTGTTTCTCTTTTTACTCTATTCAGAGTGATTCATAGAAGGCAATTTCACATTCCTAAGGTCTACAATGAGATGCAAAACAACAGGTGACCACAACATCACCTGTTGCTCCCAAGCATCAGCACCATTGATGCCACAGAGCAAATCCATCCATCCATCTGCTGAAGCAGCTGTGGGACTCTTCCCAAGAGCAGCTGTGAAACACTTCAAGAACATCAGCCTTGCTCGATGCATAACCAGATCACATCCCAGCACCAGCTGGAACTTACTCTGACAGTTTAAATTCAGAGCAATCCATGCTTTTGGCGAAACTTCCGTAGAATTCTCTTATGCACTGCACTATTGTGTAATGTAATGCAAGATTAATTGTTCATGTGCCTCGGGACATATAGTTCAGTACAAAAGGCAAAAAAATGAAAATGTGTTTGTCAACAATATAAATCTCCTGCTTATTTTGTATTTGATAATCCAGACAATTACTTTAAGCTTCATGTTTGCTGTTATTTCAATAGGAAAAAACTAAAACTGATTTTTAAATTTCTATATAAGATAGAAATAGGTGGGTACAAGGAGGACACATGAAGCTATTTTTTCCAGTTTTCTGATCATATGATTTCTCCTACACAGCTCAGATGAGAAAAGACTGAAAATTTGAGTAAGTGTATTTTTAAAAGAAATTCTAAATGAACATAAAAAATTCAGTCAGAGAAATCAGATTTACTTCTTCTTTTCTGTTTAATTCCATTGCATAGCATCACTAATATCATTACTTAAAACATTTATATGGATATTTTGGATTCCTCAGTTAATGATTTGTAGGCTAAAAAAGTAAAAATATTAAAGTGCTTGAAATTTTGTTTTTAAACTCTTCAAACATTTGTTTTTCAAGAAGTAGAAAAAAGAATGCTATCCTGCCCTGTGAAAACAGCATCATTTTCATTTTGAAAAAGATCTGGAGATTTGAGGAAAATGTAAAAGCTTCTTGCAGTCACTGTAAAGGGCTCATTTCTTACAAAGTCCACATTCTTCCATACATTAGGGAAGGCACTTCTCTTGCTCAAAAGCCTGTGAGCAGGTCTTTGAGCCCAACCTGTGGGATTGACACATCTCCCTTCTTAAATTATGGCCAGAAAGGCATGAAGCACAAACCCACCCCCAGCCAGCTGCTGCTTTCAGGCCACAGAATACAGGCAGGGAGCCAGCTGCAAGTCACAAAGTTGGGAAATTGGTAGCCCATTCCAGGCCAATACATTTTGTGGGAATGCCAAAGATGAGTGTCAAGAGTGGCCTGAAAGAACTGCCACAGCACCAGAAGTAACACAAATCCTTTCCCTGGGGCTCCTCTCTCAGTCCTGTGTGCTGCAGTTCAGCTGCACACAACAAATAACTCGCAGGATTTCAGCATGCATTAGGCTTTCAGTGCATGCAAGGGGTAACCTGAATCCCTTAGACAGCTGAGAAAATTACTGTGCTTTACACCATTAATTTATGGTGTTCAAAGCCCAGAAGATGACAATCCACAGCATTGGTTTAGAATCACAGAGAAAGTAACCAAAGCAATAAAAGTCATGTTTTCAATGCTCACAGCCCTGCAGCTGCTTTCAGAAAAACAAGCAACTTGGAAATGATGAGAGGATCTTGTAGAATATGACACTGATGAAAACTACAGCTGAATCCATTTTCTCCCTTTAAACTGTTACACAGGAATAAGGAAAAACTTCTGACATTGACTGACTGCAGCTGATAATCAATGCTGTCACCTCCCTCTCTAGCCTAGAGAATGACACCATGAAGACCTGGGTTTGCTGTAGGATGCACTGCTGTGCTCTACTTCAGACCTGTTGGATTTCCAAGAGGAATAAAGCTATAACCTTTCTATTGTACAGAGAAAGGTTATAAGAATCATCAAGCCCACAAAGAAACTCTCAGATGAAGGGACTGAAATAATAGTGTTTGCCTCAGGAGACAAATGAAAAATCATACTGAATACTTGGCAAAATTAAAGAAGAATTAGTCATCTCTAAGAATATCACAGTATCTAGAGTTCCTACACTGAACAGTGTAAGAACTTTCAAACGTTTCCCAGATTAGACTGTAGCTATTGCAGGTGAATTTAAAGAAGTCTGAGGTGTCCTAACACCTGCCACAATGTGAAACAGCGTAAGGATTGCACTTGCATCCGACAGCAATTCTGCTGTTGCTATGGAAACATTCCCATTCCTTTAAAACCTTAGGAGGTCTGTATCTCCTTAAGTCACTCGTGTGTATTTTGTTGGCCTTTACTTCTGCTCCACCACCCTAAAGAAGAAAATCTGAGATATTTCTAATACTCAACCCCCCCAAACAGCATAGCATAAATTAAAACCTACGATGAAAGGTTATCCTTGAAATAATTCTCCTAGCTTGGCCTGGCTTTCCAGTAACCATCCAGTTGGGCCAAAGACATCATGAGAAATATCCTGACAGTCAGGATCTTCCTGGAACGGCTCCAAGGCCTGACTACTGCCTGCCTCTCCTCAGTGTAAGTTTCAAAGCCACTAATCGTACAGATGTGTCTGTCTGATTGCTATGCATTTCATCCCACAGCATCACACACTATCATAGAACTGCAGTAACTGCTCCTCATTTGGTTTCATCAAATGATACAGCAAACAAGCAGGAAGGACAGAACCAGGCCCAGTAGGCAAAGCATTTTTTTATAAGACTGTCATGTCATTTGAGATCTTTCAGATTTGAGATCAATAAATATCAATCAAAAAATAATGAAATTCTGAAAACGAGAATTTGTTGCTACACCCTTAACTAAAAAAATAAGCCACAAAACCCTACAGCAAAAGCTGAACAAAGACAGTGGAGATACAGAGTCTTCTATTTTTTCAATAGTAGACTTGCAATGTCTCATTTTCCCACAGATTCCCTATGATTACCTTCCTGTTCCCCAGGGATACCACCCCCTTGTTGAAACACATTCTGCAATACAAGGGCTCCTTATTTTTTCCCTTGAATTGTAAAGTGATTAGTAAACAGAATTTATCCCAGTCTGTTGCCACAAAGTTTTTGTTTATCATTTCTCATGAAGATGAACCTATTTAGTCAAAGCTTGTCATCTGACCTCATAATGACGAAATTCAGTGAAATGAAACATTTCACTTCCAAATAAATATAAGAATTGACATGTTTGAATAGATTTCTACCTGAGGGAAGCATGCAACACATGGGAAAAGCTGAAGACATATGAATAAAGACACTGATACTTTTCACTGTTTCAGAACAGAAAAGAGAAAAAGTTTCAAAAGAAAAAGCTCCATCACCTCCACCTGAGTGCAAGAAAAGAGTACTCTAGATAGAATTCTTTAAAAGGTAAGACCAGAACAAGTCACTATTGCATGCCATTTGATACTGTCACTTTTAATTAAAGTCATTCTAAAAATAGGGAGGGAAAACTGCTTTCAAGTTTCTAGGTAAGTCTAAATACTTTTTACTGCTTTTTCTAGCAGGGTGAGAATCTCTTGGATTCTTTGCTGTTTAAAATAAAGGGGCAATATTTAACTGCTAATTTTTATCTCAAGTCATTATCTTGGGAATTATTTTCAAACTGAAACTGTGAAATTGCTAAAGTGAGTAAACAAATTAAATATAGGTTAAATATCTGATGTATTTGTGACTAAACAGTTTACTCCTCTCAAAAAAATGAACTTATGAAGCAAGATAAAAACTGGCTGCATGCTATGTTACTTCAGAGCAGGTTACAATAACAGACCTTCCTCTGCCACTACTGCACCACTTCCTTTTGGGAACATATCCTGAATAACAGCTACCAGAAATGGCCCTCAGACCCCACAACTCTCAGTGCTTCCAGCTGTTTGTGTGGGGTTCACTTTTTACAGTGAAATTACTTTAATTTAGAATGTTTGTCTCAAATTTACTTGAGCAGCAAAACTCAAATGCCTTTTAATTTTTATGTTACCAAGAGTAAGGAAGTAAAGTGAGAGCTGAAGTGCAGCTGTCCCTTGGCAAAGAGCAGCCCAGGCACTGCCCCATTCCAGCACGTGGCCACAGCCTGAGCTCTCCCCGGGGCAGAAGCAATGCCAGGATCACAAACTGAGCACCCACTTGCTTTGTGCAAAGGCTCTGACCCATAACTCAAACCCTGCTGTGCATCCAGCAATGCCACAAACCGTGAGCTCTGTTCTGTGTTTACAGGGGATGAATGTAACAAAAATAAATCCAAACCAAAACAAGAAACCAACAACCCACACCCAACCAAACCCGCACAGCAAACTGCGACTTCTGACAACAGAGCTGGCAAGCTCAGAAGGCTAAAAGATATGAATTAACAAATTTAGTTATTCTTTCTTACTCTGGTGGCATTGTTTCATCCCAGTCAGTCCCCCTGCACTGACTCTGAGCTGTGTGCTTTCCTGCCCTACACAGTGATTTTCCTCACTAGTAGGCTACAGCCTGTGTTCCATAAATTTTGATTCTTTAAATGAGAAAATCTACACTCTAAACTTGGGCTACAGACTCTAACAAGTTCAGCTATAAATTCTGAATTATAGATCAGAGAGGGTTCTACTTTTAGCACAAAATTCAACTTTCAATTTTTCAGTGAGGGAATAATCAGTAATTCATAACATGGTTAGCAACATGTATGGCACACATTATAATTTTCTCTGAGTACCCTGCAGTGAGTTTTGCTGTCAGCTACAAGCACTTTATATGTCACCTTGGTCCTTAGGTTCACATTGCTAAATATGAATTTAGTAAAACATTTATTAAGCCATCCAATAAACATCTGGTTAATTTACTGTATGCTGCAACTTTATTATAAATCAGGGCACTGTAAATACTTAAACCAGATGATCACATACTTAAATAAATGAACATATAATAATCTATTCCATGAATTACAACCATGTGTCTGAAAGCCAGTAGTGTCATGAACAAACAAACCTCCAACAGTTTAACAGACACCAAGCCCTGAAGACACACAGCTTAAGAAAGTGTTCTATACCACCTGGAAATTGATTTCATTAATAACAAACAAGGACTAAGTATAAATCAGAGGTAAGAGTTGTGGGCTGGTTTAACTTGATATATGTCTGTGTGTATATATATATATATATATATATTTACTGTAAAATAACTCCCTAAGTTAAACAAAACAAGCTCATTTGAATTAGATCTTTTTCCAATTCTTAGCACAAACCTTGTTTTTCATCTCATGCTGGGACAGTTATGGTGCTTCAAATGCAGTGTTTTGCAATCAAGAAAGTGACTCTTCAGGAGCATCCATCATTTACTTGAATAGAATTCCCCATTATAAAGAATTCTAGCAACCTCTTCCACTAAACCCCTGTTTTTTCAGATAGGGAACACACAAGTAAATAAATACAAGTCTCTTGTATGCTATAACTACAAGTGAAGAGGTTGCATTTCTTTCCTGAAAAATTTCTATTTCGTATAATTTCATAAAGCACAGTATTTTGCTTTGTCTTTGCTATTTCAAATTCACATTACCTGATCCAATCCCAGCTTGGTTAGGTAGATGGCACTTCTCTGGCATGTTTCATCTTCACAGACTGGTAATAAATGTTCACTTTGGCCATCCCCATCTGTCAAAGAGAAAAAAAGCCTGTCAGCTTTGTGTCTGCAAAATCAGAAACCCTGTTTACATGAAATAACCAGCTGTGAATAATTTACTACTTTTTTAAATGTGAAAAATTACATGAGATAAGCTAGACCTGTTCAAAATCCTTGACTTAATAATCTAATTTGGGTCTTTTGTTTGAAGATTGCCTTTGTTAATGTATTTTCATCTTGATCCATAATATTGAGAAAATTGTAAATTTTACTGACATATTGAGAACAGTAAGTCCTTAGTAATGTAATCAATCCCTGTGTTCAGTTGGTTAGAAAATTAGCTTTAATACAAGTCCACCATAAAAACTTATTTAATTTTCTCAACTAATTTTAAACTCTTGTGCTGTCAGCAAGACTTTAGGAAGAGTCATGAGTTCACACGTAATATCTTAATCTGTACTTAGCACAAAATACAACACTGGAGAGTTGATTAACACAATGGCTAATAAATCCCAGGCTTACAGAATTAGGTAAATTTGAGTAAATTACAGGTTTTCAAAAATGTTCTTTAAGTGCCTTTAATCCATGTATTTCCATAACCTTTAGTAGAATAATGACCTTTTAATATTTAAACAAGTGATGACTATTTGCATCCAGAGTTCTGACACACAGAGCAGAGCGTGGGGAAAAAAGTAATAATTTACTGTCCATTATCTACTCCAGGAGAATCTCTGTGTTGCCATTGTGACCTTGCAGCCCTGCCTTCCCCCAGGGGCCAGGCCAGCACTGGAGCTCCCTGGCTGGGCTGGGCAGGAGACAGAGGGGAGTGGAACCCGAGGGCCAGGAAGCAGCAGCAGAACTGCTGCATGGAGAAGCAGGGCTGCCAGATCCCCACCAGAACCAAACCTGCCTTGTCTCAGAGATGGTAACCCCAGCTCAGGCAGATTGCAGGCAATCCACTTTTCCAGGCTATGAAATCAAAGCTCACAGTGTAATAAGAAAAAGTCACCTTTTCAACTTGGCCCTTAGCCCATACGGTTCTGAGGAACTGGGTATTGCATTCGAGATAAACACAGTGTTCACTATGAACACTGAAATAAAGAGAGGTCCTCATCTGGCACGTTCATTACTTGAATCATTTCCACCACTGGATTCTTTATTATATCTATGAAATATTGCAGATTACAGCCACAAACATCCTCTCAGCCTGCCTCCCTGACAGCTGCTCGGCTGTCCCACAGTAAATTACATTTTTACTGGTCTGATGTTTCAGAAATGCAGCTCATGAACACGCTACAAAATGGATTTCTGTGCGAAGCACAAAGGTGCTGAGAGCACCAAGGGCCTTCAGGCACACCTACTGCTTGGGTTTGCAGAAATCCAAACCAGCTTATTTAGGCAAGTGGATTTTTAAAAATTGTTTGATGAAATCTCCTTAGCTAAAATGCAAAAACCAGATCATCTGCCTAAGTCACTGAACCCCTTATTCACTTTCCAGTCCAGTACTGGCCATAGCCCAGAAGCCCTGTATCACTTTTTCTGTAGCACAGCAAAGGCTGTCTCAGCCTGCCAGCCTGGCCCTCAGTGCAGCTGAACCTCCCTTTGGGGCTGTGTGTACATCTCTATCTGTGCAGTTCCATCTTCTGGGCCCCTCCTCCTTCATCTCATCATTGGGACATGGAAAGGACGGTTACAAGGGGAGGAGGAGTGATGAAAATATCAGACTTCCCCAAATATCTCCAAGTGATAAAGCCAAACTTTTAGTGGCTTCCTACATCCCATCTGCCTCATGAATTACTTTACCTCACCACCAAAGCCCTCCCAAATCCTCACAGCAGCTCTCTTCTCAAGGAGGCAATTTAGGATGTGAAGTAGCCTAGGTGACAGATATCCAGTAAGTTCACATCCAAAGAGATGGGAAAGAGAATTCCCACTGAACAGAAAAATCAACATAGCAACTATTGAATCGGACTGTTTGAAATCAGCACCAACTTTTGAAGGTTTGTGTTTTCCTTCTGCATCATTCAAGAACAACAATTAAAACATTACTGTCTTGAATCTTTGCTTACATGAACAGAATAAAATACTGTTGGACTACAGTGTTTTTCTAAACTCAAATGGAAGAAGGTGCTCAATTTGCAAATTATAAACCACGGGAATACTGAAGGATTTGCTAAAATTGAATTCAGTTGCAGAGATATATGTTTTCTGAATAAAAAATATAAATTAACCCGAATATTTTAATAACATTTCTACGAAAGTTTCAGTCAGAAGTGATTTTAGAAGATTTTCAACAACACACAAGGACAAAGAACCTCCTTCCTCTGTTTCAAAAAGGGACAAGAACAAGGATGTTCTCATTTTAAATTATGCTACGGAGCAGAAGAAAATATAAAATGTTTGATTCTACTCATACTGCAAACATTCATCTTGTTATGCCAATAACTCAGTTTGATAGTGTGGGTAGTCAATGTTCAGAGGAGGGCAGGACATTGATGGAAACGCCCTCGGAGCTTTGAGGAGTAACCAATCCACAGGACAGGAAGGACAGAACTGAAATATAATTAGACACGATGCCATCACCTTACACCTGAAGGTGTTCTAGATAAACTACAAGCTCAAGACTTGATTAAAATATTCAGTGTGATCAAAGAATGAATAAAGGCAAATATGCATCAAACAACAGACCTCTGTCCCTGCAAACTGAAAATACTGTGATACATATTCCAGATTGGAAGGCCAGAATGTCCTCAATTCCTTTGACCAGAAGATGAACATCCATTTATGGAATTTCTCTTACAGGATCATGTTTTCAGTTGCAATTTCTCTTCAATTCTGTGTAACATATATTTAAGAATTCACTAGTTAAAAAAATAAAATTCAAGATAAGAGAAAAATCTGTTGAAAATTTACAGCACAGTTTTTAAAAACAGATTTGTTTTAAAAATAAATTTTGTCAAAAAACATCTTGAAAACAAGATGAGAGGCCATTCTTAAGCTCACATATCTCAAATTATTGTTGGAGCCACCTCACACAAGCTTTTCAAATAGAGACATCCATCCCATGGAGACTGGACTGGTTTGCTTGGATTTTGTTTGTTTGGTTTTTATTTTCCTCTTTTACACTCCATGCTCAGCTGAATTTAAAGATCACAAAGATGAGATATAAAAACATTAATTCAGTGCCTAGAGCAGACAGAAAAATGTTAAACTTAAAAGACTTCGAGTAAAGCTCCAGCATTGAGAATGTAGCTGGAAATAGGACATCAATGAAACAAGAATATCTTCTGCGTTGTAGGAAAATAGTTTCAGAAAATCCACAAGTAGTCAAATATTGCATTACAGGAAAGTAGCAATCAAAAGAAGAAAAGCTCAACATTCTTCATCTCTATCATAATATTATATCTTATTTCTTCTGAAGCACATCTTACAATGTACAGATCCATCTTTTATAACCAGAAATAAAATGTTTCCTGCATTTCTGAAGCTTTTTCAAAGACACTGTGAAACCAAGGAATCAATACAGCAGCTTTTCCAGTTTTGAAAGAAAATATTTCCTTCTTCATCTTGACATGATTCCACCACGGAAGCACCTGGTGGAATGCAAACTACTGACCTTGAAGACCACACAAAAAACACCCCCAGCAGTTGCTCACTTAAGAGCTCAAACTCACTAACAACAAATTCACCTTGGACCCAAGAAATGCTTCCCATCTTCCTGCCTGGTTTTAATCTCAATGTTTTAAACTCCGATCATGAAGTTCAATTTCTCCCCAAAGGAAAAGGAAGACAGAAATTCAAAGGAGTATCATTAGCACAACTGATCTGCAATTAGTTATTCACAAGTGATAAAACATGCACTGGTGACAACGGCTGGATGAACCTATCACACCTACATTGGTCTGAAAAATACCTTGCATAACATGTCTTTAATAATCTCCTTCAGCCTAGGTCTACCTAGGAAACCTATTTGTGGAGCCCCAGTGTAACCTTCACTCAGTTCCTGGGGTCTGCTAGTCTGTCTGTCACTGTACGGATTTAAAAATGAAATCTCATTCCAAACTGGTGGAAATCTTATTCGTAATTTCAATGTCATTTGCAGCAGTAGGTGTGCCAAACACTCCAGACTCCAAATGTCCTGTGCTAGCACCATTCAAGCTTGGAGCACCTTTGACATAGAAACAGAAACTCAACTGTTAATGAGCATGTTCTCCACACACGAATCTGGCTTGATTGTGATACCGAGTAACTCCATGGTTAATAAAGATCAAGTTTTGTAGGCAGTGAAAAGGGCTAGAAAAAGAACAGTCCCACGTACTCATCACCTGTAAACCTGTACTTATGTCTAAAAATGTAAAGACAAAATTAGAAGTCTTATTCCATCTAGGAATCATGTGAGAATCATTACTTACACCTGCCTGTTTGCTGTATTTCAGACAAAACCCATGGACACAGAGCCTTTTCCCAACACTTAGCCCATGTTTGCCAAGTGCTGGCAGCCCAATCCAAGCACCCCAAAGCCACTGCCTGTGCAGGTCCCATACCTTGCACAGAGAGGCTGTGTGAGAGACATTGCTGAGCTTTAACACTGACTGTGAATGCTCACATGTGCAAAACACACAGCTCAAATGTTTTCAATCTGTTCTAAAAGTAAATTTGAATGGGTGAGAGCAGAAAAAAACTTGTCACCCAGATTGAAGCCAACATAATGTTATTAGAATTGTTAGATGCTCCAAAAGCAATACTGAGGTACTGCAGCCTGAGAACATGTTTTAAACTGAATTCACAAACAGCAAATGGCCAAAGCAGTTCCACACAAGAAACTTCTTCCCAAACCTAGAGGTACCAGAGAGGTGCTTGTAAAGCAAACACACTTGTAATTTACTTAGCATGAATAAACCTAGGTAAAAGACACTCAATCCCAATGTTCAAACATAGAAAAACCTAGAAAAAGGTGTCACAAAAGTGCTCTTTTGCTACCAGGTTCAAGGGTTATTAGATTCACACTTGTGCAATGTACTTTCCAACATGGGCCTGAAAAGAAAATGGAACCTGGGGAAATGACAAGTTCTGAGATCACTCACTCCAGAACTGTTTCATAATACAGCAAGATAAAGTTGTAGCTATGAAGAGCAAGACAGCTTTTGGTGGGTGTATGATCTAAACCTTTTTAATTTAAATGCTCTGTACTTCTGCTGCAGCGAAATCTTACTCCTGCTCCTTTAAAAACAAAAATAGAATCAACTTTTTTGGGTTATTCTGAGATCATAGACTGATTATTGTAACTTATTACAATTCTGTTAATAAAAAGAAATTGTTTTCTAGTAAGTTGGGGATTGAACTCGATCTATAGAGATCCTTTTCAACATTAACTATTCAGTGAAATAGAAATATGTTAACTACACAGGCTAAGAAAGTCAGCTTTCATAATTCTGAACATAAAAATAAGACCCTTCATACACCACAAAGTTCTCATTCATACATCTCTCCCTCTTGTCTTGGCCCAGTTCTCATTCTCCTCTCTCACAATCAGTAAGAGGATAAAGAAGAAAACAGCCCTGTTAGGGCTGTACTACAGCAATACCCTTCTGGGGCAGGCAGGAATCCTACAATAAGTACAACTGAGTTTGACAGTCAAACAAAATAAAGGTTTGTCTGAAAGCTGATTATCTTAAATTTATCTTCTCAAGTAATTAAATCATTAGAATTCTTTTGTCACTCTGTGCCTTTAGGAGCTCAGTGAGATGGTCATGACAGAGACAGTTACAATAAATTACTGAGATAATTATACATTATTAAAACAATCAATGTCAGCTGCTTTTAGAAAATGTGATGCATAACTTCAAAAGTCAGATGCAGAGAGCTTTTACAGATGATTCAAAGTTCTGTGGACATTAAAGAAATCCTCATAACCCTCTCCTTCACACTAAATCAATTTTAAGCCCTTCCAAAGAATCCATATTCACAGCTCCACTGATAAAGCCCTCAAACACAGCGTGGCAGCAAACTGCACAGGGAGACCTCCAGGCTGCACCGGAGCCAGCAGTGCAGCCTTCTGCTTCCCGTGGGAATTCCAGCCCTAACTGTGATCCAAGCAGGGAAAAGAACTGCATCAAATACAATGTGAACCCTCCACACTGAAGAAAATCATCACTGAAACTCCTGCTGCAGCTTCTGCTGAAAGCTGCTTGTTTCTCCTGTTTCATATTCAAACTCCCAAGGCTGGCTGTACGTTTGGAGCTCTGTGATGTTCCACATGTTCAAAGCTCCCATGGCAACAAACCCCAGGTGCTGCCAAACCAAGGGATAACAGAAACCAAGGCAAGCTGCTGGTGGAACTGCCTTGGGTCAGCTCAGCCTGGGTCCAGAGCTCCTCTTGTATCAACCATCAACAGTGCCAAAGAAAAATTCAATCCTGGGATAAAGTTGTTCAAAAAGGACCAAATAAGTGACACATGCAGCACTCCACTGATTTTATTGTTGGAAAGAAAGCAAAGTACTTCTTAATTTACAAGCCACTTTGACAAAAAATAGAATGAAGTAAAAGCAATTCTTTTTCCCAGGAGACACCAGCATTTGTCAGCACCTGTGAAGACCTTGGCTAAATATGGGAACCTGATTTTCCCCCCTCAGAAACCGACTCTGTTTGGGAACTACATTTAAAACACTGAGGTGTCACTGAAGAGCATTGCTGATTACAAATTAACAAAGAAGACAGACTAAATACACTTTCACAGACTCAAAACACAAGTGGCAATTAACTTGGTATGTCTCTGTACATTGCTGCTTCCGAAGTGCATCTGATACTAAAAGAATCACTTCCGTATCTAAAGTCTCTCAGAAATCTTCATCTCCATCAACTTTAGTATCTTTTTCACCCAAAGTGATGACAGCAAACCCAGCTTTCCTCATAAGTAGAGCATTTCACACACAGAACTATTGTCATCCTGCACCTTCAGGTTCTCAGAGATTCCCTTTCATTGACTACAGGAGCACTAAATATTTTTACAACACAGTGCTCAAAGGAGAATGGTTTTCTTAAAGGGTTATTTACCAAAACATACCATTAAAATTTCCCTTTGATACATTGCTACTGCATCTGAGGATGCAACACTCTGAGGGAAAAAAAAATTTCAGAAGCTAAAATGAAGTTGATAGACAAAATTAAAAGGTACAAAATCAAAATGCAACTGCAGGCAGAAAAGCAGTGCATTTAAAGTATATTCAGCTGCAGGATAACTAAGGTCTGCTTGAAACAAAAATCTTTCAACAAAATGCATTTGGCACAGTGCAATAAAAAGTTGAAAAAACCCCAAAGGTTAGGTGCTATGTTATCCTGTTTAAACTTAATTAACGGGCAATAATGAGCTATCATTTCCTACAAGGAAAGTGATAATTACTACTACACATCATACAAGTAGTTAACATGAAATAGTTCAATTACTTGGTGGGGGGAGAACAGAGAGGATTCTCTTAGGATTATTAGTTGGATAACTAGATTTTAAATACAAGAAAAAATTGAGTTCAGGTCTCTAAAAGACTTCAACTGAACTTTAACAAACCCAATCCATGGTCAAAAAGCAAGCAAGTGTGCATAGTAGGGGTGAATGCAAACTTCTTAAATCAGAGAAGAGAAAGGGCAGCAGGTAAGAAAGCAAATGGTGACTAAAAAATAAAGGACTGAGTTGGCTAAATGCTACTAGAGAAAGGAAGAATTGTGCTGTATTGGCTTACGAGGACACCACAATCAAGTTTGATTTCAAAAAGCTGTTTTTACTCTCCTTTAAACACAGGCCATAACAAAGTTCTTTGCCTCAACTAAGCAAAATCAATGGCTGATTAATCAAACTTTTACAGTCTCGGATACCAAAGGATGATCTATCAATCTCCGCTATCCAACTGAACCAATCATAGTTATATAGCAATTATGACACCAATTTCCCATAGAAATGAATTAATGGACTGTATAATCAGTACAATATCCTGTGCTAATCATTTCTGACTCACTACTTTAAGAACATATGTCGTTAATCTTGAAATTAATGAGAAAATAGCAGGTTATTGTGTCCAAAATATGGTTCACATTCCTCTAACTCTAAAAAAATTGGTAATTTTCAGATTGTCCCACTGAAATCCTTCAATTTCTTTAAAAATACAACATTTTCTTTTAATTTAAGGGACAATTAATAAAACTCTCTATATACTTGCAAGTATTTATCAGGATTCTAGACAACATCTATGATTTCCTCTGAAGACAGTACAAGTAGATCTTATAAAAATCCTACCGGCTCACAGATAACAACAGCACAGGATTAATCATTTTTTGCTATAGCAACCACTGCACTGCAATTACCATAGTGACATGAGAAGAATAGAAAAAGTAATAATGAAGAGCTCGTACTTGTTTGGAGCAATGTGGCAGCTAAATAAGTGCAGAATTCTCTAGTGCCCAACTCTGCTCACCTTAATCAATTGAAATGCCGTTTGTAATAGATGTCAAAAAGCATTTCTGATTTATTTTGAAAAGGGCAATACAAATTTGTCAATTGTTCCCTGTCCTTTGGTCAGATTAATGTACAAATCACTGCTATCATGTAACAGGGGGGAGTGCTACTTATTACAGAGGTTCCAACCTAGCCATAAAGTGAAAGGTCTACTCCATTACCATAAATGTATTAATATATACATACACCCTTCTATGTAACATTCATTAAAATATACACACATATATATAAAAGTGGACTTTCAAGTACATACAAACATACATCTGCATATCTTTTTAATGAAAAAAAAATCTTTATTTTTCAGTACTTCAGAAACACTTGGTACTAAGATTATACCAACATCTGTGACTGTTTCTCTTGAGTCACCTAATAGCTGGTTTTTCCAACTCCACTTATCCAAATAATTTACCCTTGATAGCTGTAGTTCAACCTGCTTAGTTTAAGAAAGGAAATCTTACCCCAAATTAGTTGCTTTTGGAAGTTCTCAGTCAGAACCTTACACAAAGGTCTCCCCTGTTTTCAAATGACTGGTAAATACTTACGGCTGCAAAGGGTACTTCAAATAAAATTTTCAGAAGCAGGAAAGAATGTTAGACAAAGTGACCTTTTGAAACAATGCTTATTTTGCTAAGAGGCAGGTGTGATCAGTAAATCAGAATCTTGCACTGCAGGAATGCAACAGGGCACGAGCAGAAAGGTGGGTGTGAGGGGAAGGCAGCAGCCCAAAGGCACAGCCCCAAGCTCTCGTCCGGACCGGACACGGCTGCAGAGCCCAACACGCACAAAGTTAATTCAAGACAAGTGGCAGAGGGAAAGCACAGAGATACAGAACCCTTTGAGACCTTTAGCAAATGGCAAAGCTGGCACATCAGCTGCAAGGTACAGAAAATGTCAAGGAAGGCGAAGAAAAATAGAGGCAGGCAAGCCAGAAGTAAGAATGTCAGAGGCTTGTGCCTGCATTTGGAACATTTCTGGTGCCAGTGGCTGTGTCCCAGTGACAAGAGCAGGATGCCAGTGGCAGAGTGTGAGTGCACAGCACATTCTGCATCACGCACAGCTTGGTAAAACCTGCCTAGGTGGAAGGCAGCACAATCTTCTAACACATCTCATTTTCCATTTCATTGTGATATTTTGATTTGTTGTGCAATCAATCAGGCCTCATTACAGATAGCCAAATTATTCCCAACTGCAACCACCATACCTTAACTTCCTTTCACTTACAACAATCATTATTCTGTCATTTTTGAAATCGAAAACTGAAAACAGGAGAGGCTCAAGTCTGACAATCCATTTCTAGTAATGCATTGTCTTGAACTCCAGCTCAGTACAAGCAGCTGTATGCTCAGAGCCAGCTTTTTGAAGCACCTAAATGTAAGCAGACATAGAGTGGGTAAATGCAGTTACTGTGATAGAGCATTGTACTCAAAATGGGAGATTTTGCCCCTTTATTGTTGGACTGGTGCAGAACAAATGAATTTGATGATAATTGGCAGAGCAGGGCACTGAGCAAGTGGTGCTGGAGCTCAAGCCCAGCAGCCCTGGGCCACTGCCCTTTCTCCCAACCTCAGCTGTAGCAAACCTGCCCTGCCATGGCACTGCACACTCCATTTAGGCACATGTTCAAAATTTCAACTTTAACATTGGAACAGTTCCACTTCTCTTTGCAAAGATATCCCAGAGTTTATTAAAATGCCATTAATTACTATAAATTTCGAAAATTATGATGTATCATTTGGGCTCATTACCCACCTAACACAGAGATAAAATTATCCTACGTTAAGATAGCTTTTCACATTGCCATTGTTAAAAACTTACAAAAAAATTCTATTTAGTACCTATTAAGACACATTATTCAGAACATAAGCTTGGAAAATGATTACAAAAGACCCAGCACACTAATTTTTCTTTAACTGCAAAATCTGTATTATTCTATTCTTTCCTTCATGTATTATATAGATAAGTATTCAAACTTGAAGATAAATAGTAAAATATTTTATTAAAACTTTGTCAAAGATTTTAGAAAATGGGGTAAACATTTCACTGAAGAGCCTGGGACATGGATCAGGTTCTACCTTACTTCACTGCCTGCAGATCCAATCTAAGGACCATTACCCATTCAGCAGAGGAGTCCTGCACTCACATCAGCCTCAAAACACTTGTGAGTGGCAGCACAGAGCAAGTGAGTCACATTCTGGGTCTAAGAAGCTAAAAATTGTCATTTTCTTTAAAATAAGTTTTTAAAGAGCATGTTGAAACAAGGCTACTGTTTGACAATATGTAAAGACAGGCTCAGTCTCACTGTTCACAAGCGCATTGCAGAAATACAGTAAGTTATTTTTTTAAGAAGTTATTTACAGTCAACTATGCCAGCAGAATCAGGCGTGCAACACTTTGCCTCTGGTTGGAAAACTGTTATTTTAGTGCACAGAAAAATAGTAATTTTTGCACTACAAAGCCAACATACCCCACTCTCTGTAACATGACAAACACATTGATAAGCCACAATTGACTGGAAAGGTACAATGTAATAGAAAAATATAGGCTTTCACTAACCCTTGCAAAAATAGATTTACATATAAATTAAATTCTTCTCCTGTCCAAAAGCCTTCCAGAATTTTCAATTACAACCATTAAGATTTTACCATGTTCCAGCAATTTTTATTCAAGGGATTTTATTTCATTTAGTCTTTATTAGTTTGTGCAAGTGAGGAATTTAGAAACATTTAATCAGATAATGTTTTCTGAACAAGATTAGAGGAAAAAAATAAAATCATGACAAATAAAATAAATGTCTGATAAAATTAAGTTTAATGTTGTACCATACCTCACAGCAACAAAAATTAGCTACATGTAAGGCAGATTGTACTGGGATAACCAAAGCTGAATTTGTTAATAATTATTCCCAGACATTTCAAGATTTACAAATAGACATAACACATTAAAGAGAAAAAACAGAGAAACACAAAAACCCCATTTAGAGCTAAACACCTTTATTTATTCTCCAGTGTAGAGTACCTAACCAAGCCTCGAGAAAGCAACACTCAGGACAGTGTAAAAGTAGAAAACTCACCAAAATCTGCGAACACGGACTGTCCAACAACTTTGGCACCGCTGGGCATCTCCTTACTTTTTCCAACTTTAGAGAAGTTCCCATCCTAGCAAACAGGACAAAGATGATGAGAAACTGAACTGCAGAGGTAAGGGATAAAAACTGACTTTTGAACCAAAGAAAAGACAGATCACTAATGAAGGGCTTTAGCAGATAAGAGAGGGACATCTCAGCTATGGAAAAAACTTCACTCTTCAAAACTGGGAGTGAGTTTTTGCATTTCTAATCCTTCCTGGATTCTTACGGAAATCCATCAATAGTAATATTCAGATACAATTTCCATATATTTTGCTGTGCTATGAAGAAGAGATTGGATTACTTCAGCATTATCTAAATGATCATTAAGTGATTATGAATACTACCGTGCGTTTTTGCATATTGACATGTGATTCTATAGACATATGTAACATACAACAACACACCTGCACAAAA
This sequence comes from Drymodes brunneopygia, assembly GCA_013400955.1. Classification (NCBI taxonomy): domain Eukaryota; kingdom Metazoa; phylum Chordata; class Aves; order Passeriformes; family Petroicidae; genus Drymodes; species Drymodes brunneopygia. The sequence goes on along the minus strand of VZTZ01020716.1, from coordinate 582,474 downwards.
ATTAACAATAGGGTCCTGATTTGCCTTCTAATTAGGAAATAAATTGATTTTCTATTAGGTCTGGCTTAGAACTTGTTTTACTTATCTGTTATTAAAATCTAGGCCTACAGAAAACAGTACTCCATTATACCATCAGAAAGATAAAAAGTGCTGGCTCATTGTTTATCACAGAACTGGATCACTGCTGGAACAAACCTATTTTAGGATGCTGAATTTTGTTGCCATGTCAGATGAGCCAAGGCTCCCTTCCTTCCCCAGTCACTGCCATCAGCTCAGGCACAGTGCTCTGCACACAAACACCCAGCAAGGCACAGAGCCACAGGCTTGGAAATGGAGCTCAGTTATCCATATCCAACATGACTCGTGTCATGTTTAGTTTGTAGACTTCAAAGCAACTCTGGACACAGTACTGTTTGTACTGCATGTCTGACAATATATCTTTACCTTGACATATAATTTATAATGATTCTGATGAGAAAAATTAAAATTGATGCATTTCCATGCAGTGAAATAGAAAGGGCCTTAGTTGGCCCCTAAAGCATATCCTGTACAGGCAAATATCTAAAAAACATTTATAGTGCATCAATGAAGGGAATTACTTCTTTTCTACAAAGAGCAATTTAACAGCTTTTAATGGAGCTATTAAGGTATTTGTAGTTTCATATACATGTCCAAGCATTTCACATGTAGGACCTATTTTCCTGGCTTGATTGATTCCAAAGAACAGAATTCTTTCTTTCTAAAGACAAGCAAATCTACGAATACAAAACATATAACGCAGGATAGTATTTAGAATACAAGTCCAAAATTTGTAGGAAAATTTAAAAAAACCTCACTATCAGGAGACAAGACAAACATCTTGTGTACTTACTAACACTCAACAGCCAACGATTTTTAAAGTCTACCCAAAGCTGTAAATACAGAATTCATGACTCACTGCTTTCATTACTCTTGCCTGGTAGAAGATGGTCACATTATCTCAGACAAGACTCTGTTCTACAGTGACTCCCTGTGATATGAGGGATGCACTTTCAGGCAAACCCTCAGAAACTCATTCCTTAGCTAAGGAGAAAAAAAATATGAACTTTTAGCTACAGTCCTTTTGGATAACAAGGGACAAAGGATGCCCCTGGGCAGATGAAGCAACACAAAAGCAGAATATCAATAAATAAACAAACACTAAACCAGTGACCTATTACTCCTCAACCCTGAATTTCATTTATGATATTTAGTTAACACAGGACTTGGGATTTCCTCAAATGAAACTTGCACATGTATTCTAACATTTTGAACCTGTGTCCCAGAAAATCTTATCCAAGAGTTGGAGTCATCTACCTAACAAAGCTTACTTTAAAAAAATCTTTCAGACAGCAAGAATACAACCAAACTGATCAGTCTTCTATCTGTAAATCAATATAAATGTCAGAAGATGACACTTGGGGTTTATAACTTGTCTGTGCTTCAACAGAATGGTTGTGTTTTTTCTCTTACCTTATTTACCCATGTCTCAAACTGAATGGTTTTGGAATTTGGTGATGTGGTAAGGAACAAGTCTGTGAGGAAAATATAAGAGAAAAAAATATTTAACAGCAGACTACACACAAAAGTATTTGATCACTTAGTAAATACATATAATTTTAAAATATTACCTGTATTTTAGACATTATACATACATTATATTCTAGTGATATATTAAGTAAGAAAGACTAAAAACACAGCCCTCAAAACTATTTTCAAATCTTGTACTCTTCCATATAAATAAATAAATAAATATCAACTAGCCTTTTATTTGGGATATGTTGCCTTAAGCAACAGATACACTGTTGATGGGAGAAGAAAAGTAGATGGAGAAATATTTCTGTCTTCTTACATACCAAAATTCTCTCAAACATCAAAACAGTGCAAAAGAGAGCTTCAAAGGATTTATCTGGTGAACCTGTTCACCGCCATTTAGAAATATCCCCAAATTATTTGAAAATGGGAAGAAAAAGGTTTTATTAAAAAAAAGTGGAGGTTGAGGAATAGTAAAAAAAATTAAGTCCACTGTTAAGAAATTCAGATTTAAGAAAACTACTCTTTTATATTTAAACACTGGTTTTTCTTTGTCTCCTCCCTCCCTGCAATTTCAACTGCCATTCTTTTGAGCTAGAACACAATGGTTACTTTGCAGGAAAAAGAAAAAAAAAGAAAAGAGAATATTAATGCTTTACCCTGAGGTGTTTTACTGAATAAGCAGGTAAATGGCTGTACAGGGAATTTCAAATGGCACAATAAGGGATATTGTCTTCCAGGGAAAAAGCTCAGCAACAAACAACAACCACAAAACTAGAAACCTCCTCACACCTAACAAGCAAAACCCAAACAAAACCACACATACACAAAAAACAACAAAGATTTTGCTTATAGATTTCTCTTCCCCCGCAGCTTAAAAGCTCTACCATTTAATTTTATTCCTCTGAATATCTGAAATGGCCATTTCCTTTACAGCATACACATGAAAAGCATGATATGTGCTTCAGTGGAATGAATTACAGTGATACTTAAGGACTTCTTGAAGGTGAGACAAAAGTAATGAAAATAATCTGAAGACAGCATAAATGTAAGTTAGAAAACTTATATATACTTTCAAATATTAACTTTGCATCTCGAAGGAAGCTTGTGCAATACTCTTGATTACTATCAGATATAAATCAGAAAAATATTAAAAAATCCAGTACGTTCACGGGGGAGAAAGAGAAATATGAAATAACAGAAGCCTTAACTAATTTTCCTACAGGCCAAAATGCCACTGTGTCTTAGAAAAAGTTTCTGAGGTTTGAATAATTATTTCAAGTAGGGTCCTTGCAGTAGTTGGTACTGAAATTTGCACCGAGCTCTGGGCTCTGCTGCATACAGGTTGTGCCCCAAAAGGCTCTGAAATGTTCCACTGAAATGCCCAGTAAAGGATGAGCACTTGCTGCCCAGCTGGGGCAGGCTGGGTGACCCTCACAGCCATCCTGGCTGCACTGGAACCTCTCCCCAGCACCTCTCTGACTCTGTCTCACACTGCAGAGCTGACCTCCACCTCCACGGCTGAGTCAGTCCTCTCTCTGCTCAGTCCTCTGTGCAAGGGGAGATCCTGGGGAGCAGAAACTCAGAACTCCCTCTGGTAATGCTGTTCACACTTATTTTGAGACTCTATCCCAGACTGAGACAAAATGGCACAGCTGCCAACACCAAACACAACGCACCCAGTGTCACCACACCAGAACTTCAGCTCTCAAGGCTTGAGGCTGAGCAGCCCCAGCTCCCTCAGCCTGTCCTCACCAGAGAGATGCTCCAGTCCCTTCATCTGTGTCACCCTCGACTGGCCCTGCTCCAGGAGCTCCCTGTCTGTGTGCTACTGAGGAGCCCAGAGCTGGGCACAGCACTCCAGGTGATTCTCACCAGGGCTGAGGAAAGGGGCAGGGTCCCCTCCCCTCCCTGCTCCAGTGCTCTTCCTAAAGCCCCCCAGGATCCCATTGGCCTCAGGGTCACAAGGACACGGCGCTGGCTCATGGACAGCCTGCTGCCCACCAGGAGCCCCAGGCCCTTCTCCTCAGAGCTGCTCCAGGTCACCCCCAGCCTGTGCTGCTGCTGGGCTGTTCCTGCCTGGGTGCAGGGCCCTGCACTGCCTTTCTCTCCAGCAGCTTAAAGACCATTACATTCAGCAACGTTCCTGTTTTGCACTGAACTTCCTCCCCTCAAACCAGCTTCTCTCTGAAATCAGTAAATTACTTTTGCTCTCTGTTCCTCTCTGTGTACTCCTCCATCTCCTTTTTCCTAACTCCAGACACATAACATTATACAGAACGAATGGAACCAACACAGCAGAGCAGTTCCAAAGCTGCTGTAATGTCACACTGCACTGGCAAAATGCAAAGGGAGGCTAAGAGGGCAGATAATCTTCCAAAAATAGTGTAGAGGAGCTGGTGCCACACTGCTCCTGCATTAAAGAAACAAGCTGTGAGTTCCCATAAGACAACTTAAAACAGGTACAGCAACACCACCTCTAGCTCTAGAGCCATCTGAACCAATTCCACTGGTACCTTATTGCCAATTATCATCCTTTTTATACTTAAGCCTTCTTAGAAGCTACATATTTGAAATGCTCATGCATGATTCTGGGATTAAACTCTCTTGCACTGAAACCAAATCCAATCGTTAATATTTACAAGTAATTTTCCATTTTGACCAAGAATGTCAAGAGATTTCAAACCAAGCAAAACAAAAGTATTTCTTTGCAACAGCAGCATAAAAAGATGATATAATTTAGACACTCCAAATAACTATTCACAAATTTGTATAGTTCAGAATTACAACTGTTTTCTCCCAAGTTTGTGAAAGAAATGTGTAAGAAAAAACAAGTCTTGTCTGGAACAGTGTTCTAGACCAGTTAACTCAATAATGTTACTTTCAACCTACTTTACTTTATGGTTCTTTCTGGTTTGATTATGTAAATTTTTAACTCCAAGAGCATCTCAGAGAGAAAACAAGTAAGAATCTGTGCAATATATAAATATCTAACAGCCATAGCAAAGAATCCTTGCAAGCACTTCCTTTCCAAAGGAATGGTGTCCGTGACATATCTCCCACCTCACTGTTACTGCTTTCCATGTCTATTACTACTAAATTCTTAAATATGTGAGAGCTGCAGGAGAACAGATGGAGCCAACAAATGCATTAATATCTCTATGATCAGCACTGGGGTTACACAACAATGACAATGTAGACAGTTCTTTTCTACACTTTTTGTATTACAGTACACTAATCATGTTGAAAACAGCAACATTTCTGTTTTGCCTCTGGCTGTATCAGGAAAACTCATCCCCTTTTTCCTATAAGGAAGGTCTATCACATTACATATGCTCAGAAAAAGTCACTTGTCTGTAGATATGCTGCACACTGCCTTTGGAAGGCAGTTCATGCTGCACACTGCCTTTGGAAGGCAGTTCATGTTGCAATTTCAGCTGTAAGAAACAGAATCTCTTCCACAAAGATCTCTAAGTTTAAAAAGCATGAACTACTGAGGGCTGTTCAAATCCTTATTACACTAACAACAGCACAGTGAGAGATATTTCCAACCTAACGTTATTAAGTCAACTAATCTGGAGCTCAACAAGCAATTATTTACAGAATACCAAGGTGATGGTTTTACCAGACAACAGGTACCTGAAGGGATGCTAAAAACAACAAGCAAGGGGGTACCTTTAACAGCCCTAGGGTAGTTGTACATTCTGTAGATATACAAAAGGAAATATGAAACAGGAAGACGAAAAAAATCCACTTTGCTGCTGCTGCTGCCAGGGAAAGAATATTGAGCTGGCTGGATGGACCACTGGACTAAGGCTGCAGGGCATTTCTTGCATCCTTGATTTGTGACATGATGCAGCAAAGATAAGGAAAATACTCAATAGTTGGGATGGGGGAAGATCCCGATGTCAGATTAGGGCAGATTTCCTGAGATGTAGCACCTACAGCCTAAGTGAATGGATAGAAGTAAAAAACCGATACTGCCTGAGAGGAAACCTTTCTCTTAAACAAATGCAAAGTAAAGTGTGTTCACATTTAAATACACTTTCCTCTTTTGGATTTAACAGCCAGTGATTAACATAAATACAACATAAGTAATTGGAATATTCATCAACAAAATTCAACAGCCTGGGAATATGATAAGGAAGCATGGAGGTTACCCCTAGCATCTTAGATCTACAATACTGAAAATCAATTAAAATATATACCAGACACTTAATACAGAAGGTATCTGATAAAGCTGCAACACAATATCATTGTGTATTAGCATTTTACTCACAACTTACCCTAAAAAGTGAGTTGGTGAGTGAATTTGGCTATAATTTAATTTAACTGTCTTAGTAATAAGATGTTGCTATCCAAGCTCTGCTACATCTGATCACCAGTTAATATATACATAAAAAATTGGAATTCAGCATTCATCCTTACCAAAAAGGAAAGAGATTATTAGAATGTATGTTTCTCCTTGTAAAAGGGAAGCTATTCAAGTACTGTGCTCCTAGCTCCAGTAACCTAAAGCTCATTATAGAGGAAACACAGCACTTCCATCCATCTTTATTTGAGAGGATCAGGGAATTTTGACATTGTATCAACATACAGCCCACTGAAGACTGAAAAATCTCCCCTGAAAGCAATATAGAACTTGACTGGCCAGACTGAACTGAGTTTATTTAGTGCATTTAGAACTACCCTGTATCAATGTCCAAGTCACCCCAGATACAGCCACAAACACTAAAACTGTAATTTGCCCACAGCACATTCCATCTTGAGCTAGCTACATTTCTGGCAATGTCGGTGCAATGAATCTAAGGGAGCTTTACCTAACTACTGCTGTCTACAGGGGCCCATCTCAGACAGCAAGAGCACAACATTTGTGCCATGGGGCTCGGGAACCACAGACCTGCACTAAAGACAAGCAGCTGCTGAGAACCCAGTGCCTGGAGAAGGGTGATCAGACTGATCCAAGAGCAGATCCCCTGCTGTAGAGATGGGCTGGGAGTTGGGGCTGTTCTGGAAAGGAGAAACCTTAAAGCCCTTTCCAGGATGTAAAGAGAGCTGTGGAGGGGCTTTGGACAAGGACGTCCAGAGATAGGGCAAGGGGGAATGGCCTTAAGCTGAAAGAGAGTAGGTTTATGTTAGAAGTAAGGAAGAAATTCTTCCCTGTCAGGGTGGTGAGGCCCTGCACAGGTTGGCCGGAGAAGCTGTGGCTGCCCCATCCCTGGAAGTGTCCAAGGCCAGGCTGGCCAGGGCTCTGAGCAAGTTGGGATCATGGAAGGTAACCCTGCCCGTGGCAGGGGGTTGGAACTGGATGAGATTTAAGGTACCTTGTAACCCCAACCATTCTGTGCTAATTGCAACACTTACTGGTCATGACAAAGGAAATGCATAGAAAAGACAGATAAAAATGCAGGACAGCATTCAAACACCTTAAACATGAAAGCATTTCTACTTTTTCTGCACATCTTTTTGCTGCAAAAATAAGCATCTAGGCAGTTTCCAACCAGCCACCTCTACACCCAACAGCAGGTCCAGCTCTGATCCGTACCCCACAGTTTTTCTCACCCAGTCAATCCTAGACTCGCCTCAACACAGCCTTATGCAGCTATGCTTCCCTTTTTCCACACACCATTAGGTCAGTCCTCCTCTAAGAACTTCAAGTCCATCTGAAATGAACATCCTCTTTTCTCAGAAATTCATCTGGGGTTTCTCCTCTCCACCTCCAACTAAATTCCCTGCCTTCAGCCTGGATTTCTTCCCCACCTCCTTTCTCCTGCCCCTTCCTATGCAGCCATTCCTGCCTCTGGCTCCCTGCTCTCACTGGAGCACCCAAACCCTGGCCATAGTCCAGAGGCACAGTGGAAGGATTCCACTGTGGCAGGGTCTCTACCGATGGCTGGTTCAGAAAGGCACCAAGAGCCAGTAAGGAGAACAGCAACAGCAGCACCCAGTTGATATTTCTGCAACCTGTTTCAAACTGGCTCATTTCAATGAATCTTTTAATCAACAGTAAATAGAACAGGTGGTATTACCATCTCACTCAGCTTCCACTGATTTTACTCACTAGAACTAGAAACTGCAATAAAACCTAACTATATAGAACCTGCTCCAAGTTCCCTTCTGATTATCCTTGTTGTTTTCTGTCACTTTTGAGTGTTACAAAAAATGGTACTATTTTTAGATAGAGCATTCATTTCACTAATGACTGATTTGACCTTTCTGTTTAATGTCAGAGGGCTTTATTTCAGAATAAAACCCCTCAGCATCTGACTGTCTTGAGAAACCACCAGGGTACAAGCAACATTAAGTTACTGCTTGATTTCACATTTACTTCAGAAGTTTAAGTTAATAAAGGAAGGGGGAGGAAGTGCCCTTATTATAAACACTATCACATGTACAAGGCAGTACCCAAGCAGAACATAAATGTGTACACTCCAAACACACCTAAAAATGTTTTCATCAATGTGGAAGAACAGGGGTGTCTGTGCATACTCTCTAATCAGGAGTTACTTTCGGAGATCAGTGTGCCTACTTGTATCTATACGTAAATAATGTGCTGAATTAAAAATCTCTGCTTTGCAGTGTGTTGACAGAATGGTAACGCAACAACTGTATTAAAATCATTAAATGCCCTAAGACCCAAGGCAAAGTAAAAGATAACTTTCCTCTAATTACATTACAGCTGAACACTGGTAGAAAAAAAGTATTTAAAACCAAACATCATTTACAATTTTTTTAGTTGCAGCTATACAATTTTAGTTGTACAATGCTTCTAGTATGCACAAACCTAATTTGAGACCAAAAAGTTAGATACAGTCAGTTTTATTTCTTTACTACATCGAAATAGAAAACAAAACCTTACAAATTGAATGCTTCTGTTCATACGTTTTTCATTCAGGGAGAGAAACCCCCTACGTGTGACATTCAGATTTTTCAGGTTGGCACTAGTACAGTCCCAGAGCAAATGGAATAATCTACTGTCTGACTGTATCATTTAGCTTTACAACATAGACACGAGTACAACCACCAATGGTAAGGAGCTTGCAGTTCATTTACCATGGATTTTCTGGTGCTAGTTACATGAAACAGTAACTTCCTTCTCTGAAAAACTTAAGCAATACATAAAGACTTCATATGTTCCAAACAAGCTAATTTGTGTTGGTAAATTTTTAAGAAATGTGCTTATAATAAGTGATTGTGAATTTATTCTGTTCAAATGGCTCTTTCAAAATTTATTAAGGATTTACTGGAACTATTTAGTAAAACAGGTGATAAAAATGATAAAAAAATAACTAAGCACTAAAATCCCTTTCATTATTAAAAATTACTATAGAAGGAATTAATATATATTAATTTAAAAGCTTTGCTTAACAGGAGAACTATAAATTAGATTTATGCTTTAGATTTATGCTTCTGAATACACAAAGAAGATGGAACTCTCCTTTTGGTTTTTAGCACTCCAAACATGAGCTTTCAGACAGAAAATGCTCTTTATTTTCAGAATATGGGCAACAACATTGTTTCAAGGAACAGAAAATGACAACCCTCAAGAGTGCTTTCAGAACTCATTTCCACATTTATGTTTTCTCAACAAAATGCTATTTGGGGCAGAACCAATTTACTTCTCACCTGTATTAAGTTATTGATTCCTATAAAAATATAATATAACTCCCCAGAGTATATAACTATATCAGTATATAATTAAAAACTGCAAAAGGAATAGCTTCTGAGACACTTCATAATGGCAATTTTAAAATTAAAACTGCTAAGCAGATAGCAGAGATTATGGGCTCCTTTGAAAGGTTAGGAAAAAGAAGTTAAACCTAACGTTTTCTTTTCTCTAACAATCTCTACCTATCCTTTTGCTTCTCTTTTTAAGGAAAGCTATGAGTAAAGTCATTGGCAAAAGCAGCCCAGTCCCAGCAGCAGGAGGAGATGCAGCTAATTCCAGCTCTGGTTTGATTTTATGAGCAGTAACTTCCTGTGCTATTGAACACTATGAAGGAACAAGTGGAGGAATAGGGGTGTGACAGGAGATCATATCACCCAGAGCATTTTTAATTAGAGATAACAAACATCTAAAGAGTAGAAGTAATGAAAAACAAACAAAACTTCACAGATTAAAGTCCTCTGAAAAATATCCTGTCTATATTATAATGCATTTTTTGCCTCCATTATTTGCTGTAAACTCAGAGGTAAGCTCTGCTATCAGAGCTAAAACAGTTAAGAAATTTAAAAAAATAGTACCTGTTCAAGGAATGTCACAGTGACATGGCTTTACTGAATATTTGCTCTGGGAGAAATGCAAAGGAGGGGGCAAAACCAGACGGAACAATTTGACTTCAAATATATACACACAACCCCCACACCCCACCCAAGTTTCAAAATGCCACTCAAATACATTGTTTGCCAGTTATTTTAATAGTGAATAAATGCAGATCTACTGCAGAAAATCAGCTTTGCTGGTAATATGAGCTGCAGAGAGCCTACCAGCTTCCATGAAGGAGAAACTCACTGAAAATGTGACCAGAATCTGACATCAAGCATTACAGTATCTTCAGAATCTGGGTTTAAATGAATACAACAGAAATATCACCTGTGATTTGAGTGATTGGTGTTCAAGAAGAAAACTGTCTACATTTACACATTTAAACTAAGTGGGAATCAAAAAGAAAACACATTGTGAACGTTCTGGTACATTAGGTTTCTAAATTCCCAAAGCAAAACAACATGAGAAAATTAACCACCAGAAATCAGTAAAGAGAGTAGCAATTAGCTTACAGCAAGCTGTTTCTGACTAACGATTTTTCCACTTTAGTTTTCTCAAACCCAAATGTATGATTTTTCGTTCATTTTATAAACAGCTCCAGAAATATCTCCAATTATACACACCACGTGCTAGTGTTCAGCACAAGACCAGTTGTAAAACCAGCCCTTCCAAACTGTGGAACCACACAACCAAGTGACACACAGAGTATTTAATACATCAGCTATTTTTCACAGCATTCAAGGATACATTGACAGATGTACAGTATGCAGTTACAGTGGGATTCACAGTCCAAGATAGCTTCTCTCATGCATTTGAGGACTCTGAAAGTGTTTGTAGGGCCTGACTTCTTGGTAGAAGAGTTGTAACTTTGAATGCAAACAAATATATAGTTTAATAATCCTGCGATTTTCCCTCCAAGTAATCAGGAACTACATTTTTGGCTCAGAAAGAGAGCATTGGCCCTAAGTGAACATCCGACATTTTAGGATGTTTACAATAAAAGTAATGAAGTTGGCTAACTAGAAAAAAAATGACAGCAAAATAATCACTATCCCAAGAATTTCAATTGTGACATTTTTAAGACAGGCCTCTTACCTGAGGATCCTGCTTTGGAAATGCTCAACCTGGACTGTTTGCTTTATAAAATACACCTGATGTTAATCTGTTCAGACAATCCTATTATTATTAGCTTCAAAATTATTTTCCTAAGCCAGCTGTGAAAAAAAACTAATGAGAAGTGTGAGTATGAATTACTACACACCCAGCAGCCCTGTTCTAATAAGGGCCACCCCATTTGCTCCTCACCTTGCAGCCTCAGTGCATTTACCAGCAGTGACAGTGATGGGAATCCCTTCCCAACTCAGCCACTTTGGGAAGCAGATACTCCTCCCTGGAGCAAGACATGCTTTATATGAATGCAAAAAACACTCAGAAGTTTTGTATTTAGTTTATCCATTAAGCACACACAGACCCTTTGATAAAGGTTTTATACTGCAAATTTTTGCATGGTTTTTATGAAATCCCTGGTGTAACTCAGAATTCCTTACTGAATTAATAATTCCAGCGAGCTGAGACTTCTGCATGAGGATGTTTCCTTTAAAACCAGCAGCACCATTACTCTCTGAAACAGCCCAGTTTATCTCTCACCAAGAAAGATTAGTATGATCTTTGTTGTGGTTAGAGGATTTTTGGATTATAAAATCCTTACACTGTTAGCCTTTCATGAAGCACTGTAAGGGATTAAACACATCTTTATGAGCAAGTTCTCGTATAATGAAATCATAACAATTCAACTTCATTTCACCCAGAGCATGAGAAGTGTGGCAATTAAAAGCTCTGTTCTGAGTGTTTAATATCGGCAGGTTGAAAACGGGTTAGGCAATAAACTAGCAAAAAGCTCCTCAGCCCAGGGAGGATTTTCTTTTTTATGTCAAGCACACTTTAAATCTCCTAAGCCGTTTATAATGATACAGTTGCCAAAAATAGCCCAGCTAAAAATCATCAAATTGGCTGCATCTGTTACAGAATACAAAGAGCCCCAAAATATTGCAGAATATTAGAAAAACCTTTAAAAATACTTGCAAAAAACCCACAAAGAACAAGTAAAATGGCATATCCTGGTGAGCTATTTGTAAACAAAAATCACTGCATCCATTTTAGGTGAAACTTTATAATCATGAATAGTAGCATTGCCTGTGAGTAAACAGCCTGAATATTTCAGTTCAAAAGTCCCACAGCAGCACCAAATCCCACGATTATTAAGTGTTATGGGCCACATGATTTCAGCAGGCAGATTATTCCCCTGCATCTTGTCAATGCCTCCCTTTTAATTAATACAATTCTAACATGCAGCAGGCCCTGTTTTTAATGAGGCTTTGTTCCAGCTGAAGAATGGCTGTGTGGGTGAACACTGAGTCACAGCAATGCTCTCCTCTCAGCAGCTCCCTGTGAGCCAAGCAGTGCCAGGCTCCATGAGGAACACTCTGGTAGCCCAGCACTGCCTCTGCCCTGCCTGCCTGAGTGCCTTTACCACCACAGTCCCACTAGGACTGCACACACACTCACAGCTGCTGTTGTTTTGCCCTTTTCGCCCCTTAATTCCTATCACCTGACTATTTTGATGACTGCCTATGAGTCACTTGCCCAGCTCTGCACTGACACACAAATTAGAGCAGACGTGGTGAGAACACTGCACAGGTATTTTTTGGAAGAGGCACAGTGAGACTCAAGGTACAATTTCATGCTTGGTTAAAGGCAGCCTACAACTGCTGCTACTAAAAGAGGAGTCAACCTTTTCCCTGTGCTTACATTGGCTCTGACAATCCTGCATGGTGAGCTGGATCAACTTAATAACTCCAGTGACAATGAACTGTGCTCCTCAGCAGCCTCAGTTCCACGCAGTTACTAGAGCTGATGTCGGGGAACTGCCATAAATGTGCAGGCAGGACCACACGACTGGTGACTTTTCATTTTGGCAGGAAGCACTCTTGGAAAAACACATCAGTCATGAAATATCAGACACACTGATACTATTTTCCAGCAACATATGTCTTATTCCCAGTTAGTCCCATCTTCATAGGGACAGTAAAAAAAATTATCATTCCCACCTTAGAAGTAAAACATGACTTTAAAAAATAATAATACTGCAATATTTTGTCCAGTTTTCTTGTCAGGATGAATTATTTTCCTTACAATTTTCCCCAGGTTCCTGTAACATAACACTTCCCACAGCACTAAACATAACACTGTAACGTAGTACCTCAGCCTGAGGTGTCACAGCCTTGCTGCTACAAGCAAGTAAAAGTCAGGATCTTTATGGGAAGAGCTTCACAGAAGCTTCTACTCACATCTCGAGATATAAAAATAGATGTGAATCTATAAAAGCTCCCAGCACTACCCACACAAAGATCCTGATTCTCATTTCTATTTAATAGAGGAGCTTCCACATATCAGCAGCACTAACCAGAACTCTTGGAACATTCTTTAGTCTGGCAGCTGCCAAAAATCTTGAAAAATTGATCAGTCTGTGACTGATCAATATAAGAAACTTAGGCTTCATACCTTTACTCACCCTGGAGTTTGGATTTCCATGTACTTGACATGCTACATGGAAGGCTCATCTATGCTGCTTATGCCAGTAAAACAAAATTCCAAAAGGCTCCTAGAGCTAAGTGTGTTAGAACTGGTTATTACATGACACTGATTATGGTAAGCAACCATATATTTAATTTTCCAGTTGGAATTTCCACTTGACAGCTTCACATAGCAATGTGCCAGAACTGAATACTAAGGTTTGACTGCATGCTAAAGCAATTAACTTAATCCCCAACGTTTATAAGCATCTTAATTAAATTTATGGACTTATTCCTCTCTCATTCCCATGCAACTAAACAGGAAAAAGTTAAGCTCTCTTTCCAAAATTACCATATAGGAATTGATGTACATTGCACATCTAGCAGAAGATAAAGCACTTCAGAATTAATTTAGTGTGGGAAGAAATTAAGTTTAGCACAATATTTAAATGCGCTTGGAAGTATGAGCCAGGTATGTAAGTGATAAATAGATTCATCATGGTAACTGAATTGCATTGACAAAATACCCCCAACAAAATAAAGGAAGAACACAGTTAATTAGTGATAACTATCAGTGATAGAACTAACTGCAACAAAATAGAGTGAAATCACAATGAAATCTTGAAAAAAAAAAATGTAAGTCCAGTCTAAAAAACATTCTGCTGAATCAAACTATCAAACTATTTCCAGACTCAAGATGAAAAACTCCAGCCCTGATGTAGTTGCCAGCTGAATATTAGATCAAGTACAGCATTGTGAAGAGCAGGAAAAAACACTTTAGGGATGACCACAACATCATTCAAAACAAGCATAAGTTATGATTATCAACAAGAAGTAGAAAATGCTATTAGGATATGTACTTTATAAGTTGTTTTTTAAAACTCAGAATTTTCAAATCGTAGATATTAAAATTAAGTAATTAAAAACCCAAACCAGAAGTAGCAAAATCGTATAATTACTGAAGGAAGTTGCAACACATGACATTGATATTTAGTGATGATTATTTTTAGGATGGCATTTAACACTTCTATGACTTACCAGCAGTGAAGTCATTATTTAAATCTATAAAGGCATGAGAGTGTGGTATGTACATTTTACTTTGAGTTTCCAATGCAGGATGCCATGACAAGTTCCTATAGAAAGGAATGAAAAGCAATACATTTGTATTGTGTAGGGACTGTTAATCATGGTAATACAGCTTTAAAAAATGGTGAAACTTTAAATAAAATTGGACAGAAAGCATGTTCTCTTAAAATTCCTACTTAGCTTACAATATACTAAGTAACTCGAGTAATTGCTTGAAAGGTTCTGTGAAGGATGATTCATAGCACAGGGGCTTCAGTTCCATTTTATTAATTTTCCAAAGCAACCTTTTTTTGCACAGAACAGTGTCACTACCCACAAAGTTATAGTTAGTGCCAAGGCTCCAACTGTACTGCAAATCCTGAGACACTGATCCCTGTCCTTCCCAGTTTCCTCAAAAAGCTTTATTTCTGGAAGTACTTCTGGAGTCTATTTTCTGATTAATATACATGAGCAGAAGTGAGCACAGGCTGTTAGAGCAGCTCATGCCTGCTGCATGTAAATACGCTTCATTTCAGCTCACTGAAAAATCAACACATGAATTAAACTCTCACATTATGATGGACTACTAGCTAATTATGTAATTTACGAAGCAGGTGATACTTTTATTTATTTATTTATAAATATACATGCCCTGCTGGTTTCTGTTCTAAAAATGGCTGAACTTCCAGCAGACCTCCCTATTAGCAGTGATCTGAAGTGCAACAAATCTTTCAAAAGGCACAGTGGCTGAATCATCAGATATGCGACTTCTAGAACCCTTAGCTAAAACACTCAGAAAAATCTCAATGTGCACTATACAACAGCAGGGACAAATACTACTATTACTAGTCTGGAATTACTTTATTTATTCCAGTGACATTGCACACATATTATTGAAGTCCTTATCTTCCTTGACTAATTTTATGGTAAGAAAAGGACTAATATTCTGACTACTTCCCAGAGATCATAACTAAGTCTTAGAAATGTTTAAATGCATCACTTAATCTTAAAGAAATAATTCAGTATTTTCTCCAGGTTTTTCTATATATTCAGTCTCAAAGATTGCCAATTAAGTTAGTCATACAGCTCTAGAATAAATCTTAAAACATTTTAAATTAAAATAGAGAAGTGCTTTTCTAAGGAGATGACAAAGTTGTTTTCCATGTGCAAGACGTGGCTTATGCTGTTACTTGTAGCACTCAGTCTTATTGTGGTCTATGATGAGTAAGTTTTATTTCTACCTTGATGCTCCTGAAAGAATTTCTTCAACAAAATTAAACAAATCTTTCCCACTTTTCCATATCTTCAAAAGCTCATACAATTTATTTTATATATAATCATTGCAAAGTGTTCAGAAACATCCTTGTGAATCTGAAATCTATCTCATAAGCCACCAGTACAAGTATGGAATTCATGAATAAAAACACATTGCCAAGAAGGCCATAGTTTCCACTGACACATTCAGATGTTATTTACCCCAGGAAAGGAAAAGAGCCAGTTAGGAACTGTATAGGTATAGGGTTGTTGTTTTGTTTTTTTAATTACAGATTTTAAGTTCTTTGGCATCCTGCCCAATACTAGAGACACTGCTACTCTATATTTTTTGGTTACAGACTGGTTCTTCTGAGCCAGTAGAGAAACAATCTTTAGTTATGCTTTGATTTCAGCATTCATATCTAAAACAGTTAAAAACAATCCTTAAATGCCTTGTTAAGCATTTAAGTATGCCATTATTTTCACTCCAGTATTTGATAACTGGTCCCATTCTAGAAATCTCAGGGCTAGCAGAAATTTTAATAATGAAACCTAGTCCCCTTTGCTGTAATCTCATCTCATAAGGCTTCAGACAACTTCTATCTGTCCAAGAGTGGCCTGAGGCACTCCTTAACACAAGGGATGTGATACAGAGAACATCACTTGTATGCACACTTGTGTTGCCACTTAATCACCTCTGCTTTATGTCACTTCATAAATCTCTTCCCCTCTATTTTCCTTAATATACATCATTTAATAGCCTTCTATCCTGCACTTCCTGTGCTTTTGATTTCCTATGGAGTCCAACCTTCCCATTACAAATAATTTACCAGAGAGATGACAGCTTTACTTTTTTAAGTTTACTCCAAACACTTGCAGATTTTTCTTTTGCCATCCCTTCAATTATACGATCTGTTTCAGTAGTTCTTGCATCATAACAAAACTGAAAGCAGCTTTTGTACAGCACAAGTTCCATAATACAAATTATAATACTAAATATCAAAACTAAACAAATGAGACTATAACTTCTTGGAACTAATTGCTCCAAGAAACAATTTTCCTATTTCTGATGTCAAATATCAGGGGTTCTGTTTTCTCAGCTCTCATGGAATGTCTACTTGCCCTATAAAAGAACACTTTAAAGATCAGCTGCAGAGTATCATGGAATGTTTGAAGATACATGGACAGAAAGAAGATTCCCATTTGCACAGAAGAGTTAAGCACTTCAATGAGAAGTGGATGCACAATACCCAAGCTACCAAAGCCATGCTGCCCCTCGAGCCCTCAGCTTACCCGCCGAGCAGGATCTGCGGCTTGTTCGAGTCGCTCGTGACACCAAACACATCAGGAATCAAGTCCCCATTAAAGCTGGAAATGGAACACAGTGTCAGCCCCACCTCAGTCACCACAGGAGTTCAAACTACCTGTTCTTACACTAATCTGTACTTGTCCATTTTCCCACCAAGCGTGAAGAACTCTCAGCTGTGAGCCCGCTCTGAATTTTGGCTCCCGTCTGAGTTGCTGGTAGCAGTAAAGGTCTATCAGTATTTCACACTCTGCCTGTGCTTTGGCTTTCCAGATCTGCTTCCCCTCCACTTTTGTTCAGCATTTCACACAGAGGCAAGCACACTGTGAAAGGGATATTTGCTCATTTTGGTAAGCCAGTAAGGTTTTTGCTTTACAAAATTCACTGAGAAATGAATGGCTTTTTTTCTGAATAACTCAGAGTATTGAAAATAAAGAAATTAAAAGATCACATAGTTATTATTGCCAGGATAATATAATATACAAGACTTCTAAAGATAATTATTTTGGTTCATCATCTTTTGTTAGATCAGTTGACATTACACAAACCACCCTGTTCTTAAAAGATAGAGCAACTTAAATGTATTTTAATGCTAAAATTTGAAACACATGCTCTCTTAGTCACCACTGTAACTGTGGTTTTCTAAAAAAGTAGGTCATACTTACTCCATTACTAGAGGCTCATCATGAAAAGTCTTATTTAACATAGTTTTATGGTTAAGATCTGAAAACAGAAAACATTAACTTGATTCAGTTACCAATGTATTCTGACACTTGCGTTTTCAACTAAGACATAATTCTATTCATTTAAAACCACCTAACCATTTAAAACCAGTTTTATGAGTTAAAAAAAAGACACCACTTAATATAAAGAACTAAATGGCTTCCTGAAATTTTGCAGGAAAGGTGAGTTACAGTTAAAATACTGGAGGTTTTTTTCCCTCTTCACTAAACTCCTCAAGAAATTATTCTCAGTAGCTCTTAGTGAAAACTATTTCTGTTATCAGAAATTTCTGTTTGCAGTCACACAGATACAGGAAAACTGAAACAGCTGGGATGAAGACAGGCTAAAAGTTTAACATTGAATGTCAGAATTCTGTTTAATGTTTTGTCACTGTAAAAAACATTCTTAATTATACACACTGAGTATTTGAAATAAGCATTAAAGGTAGACTTTCTAAATGGGAAGTGAGGACTAAGTTCCAATCAGACTTCACTTTCACTTGTAGTCCAAACTCCTTGCCAGATTATTCCCATTTCCCTCCTCTCTCCACAATGTTTGTCTTTACAATTCCCACATTTTATACAACAGTCCCCTCCTATTGACTTGTCTGTCACATTTCTATTACCCAAGGACACACCCCATACCTCACCAGTGGCCTCAGCACATACCAACCACTGCCTGGATTTCTAACCTCTGACTCCTGCTCCAGGCCCCATACGCTCCTTTGCGCGTCCCCCAATATTTCGGGCCTTTTTCCGAAGCAAAACAGAGTAACTTAATCCAAGTCCTCATATTCTTCCCAATACTAGAGACACCTGCTATTCCCTCAATATTTGATCCATTGCACTTTTGCAGGTTACTTGTTTCAGCTCTGATTAAAGCCAGAAGCAATGGTGTCTGAGGCAAACTTGCCTCACCTGTAACTATGCCATAACAGTTGTCTACAATAGTGATTATTCTTCAGTAGTTTTTGCGGACTTGAGGAGTATTTTCTTGTGCTTAACTGTCCTTGTTCAAACCCTAAATTCTTCCCAAAACTCTTTCCTAGCAAAATCAACAGAAAACAGAAGAGACCTTCAGAGTTCACACAGTCCATGACTCTACCCAAAGACAGAATCAGCTATACCTGGAACACTGCTAGGAGACTCCTGAAAATTTAATTCTAAAGGTCTTGAAAACTTTCAGCAATAGAGACTTTAGAAACCTCTCTTCCAAGACCCACTTTAGACACTGTCTTTATTTAAAGAGTTTTGTTTAACATAAATGTCATATTACTCTTGGCAGGTTTCGGTGTGCTATTTTGAAAGTTGATGCGCTAAAGTTCACACCAGGCTCCCTGTGCATTTTAAACTGCAAATCAATCTTTTGAGATAGTCTTTGTGAAGCTGACATGCATGATGGAGAAGCCATGAGAAGCAGCTCTTCAGCTAATAGGTACTGCCAAATTAGAATAATGTTTGGTTATATCTGTTGCATAATATACTGTGAGCATTTTAGCATTGTTCTCTTTAATTATTGAACACACTTTAACAGCACGATAATATATGGGTGTGAAGCTGAATAGCTGCTACTCTATTTTAGTTGTAAAAACAATCACTTATACTGTAAAAATGAGTTGTAACTTCTTGACAATACTTTGAATTAAGAAGTCTAACAGCCTTATTAAGAACCAGTTTCAGCAACTCACCTAATGTTTGGTTGTGTCCCCAGAAAATAAACACTGAAAGTTCATCTTTGCCATGACTCGGGGCCTGGGTAGTGAGGAGGACATCCATTTGGGAATCTCCATCATAATCTCCAGGAACTACACTGGTTATGGTGACACCGAGAGATCTGCAATTATAAACAAAACCCCCACATGCAAATAACTGTAAAAACCTGTGCATGAAAAAGCACTTATGTGGCCAAAGGCTTGCCCAATTATTATTACTTGGTCCAATACAATCTTACCCTTCAACAACCTAGCTTATGATAAAGTCCTTGTCTATTGCAAAAGTATCTCAAAATCAGGCATTTGACAGGCTGTCTTTGTCTATGGAAAATGACATTTTAATTCTAAACTTCAGGTATCAGGCACTCCTCAGCCATATCCTGTTTGTTAATACTATCTGCACTTCCTTAAATCCTTCCTTTTCTACTGGTTGTAGAACCAGTCCTCCAAAATGTGTTTCAGTGAGCAGGAACTTCTGGTTGCATTCCAAGAGCAAGAACATAAAGTAGCAGGAGCTGTTGAAACAGCAGGAGTCAGGCACAGGCAGATTTTTTTAAAAGACAATGCCATTTCCTCCTATCTGCTGCCAGGTCTTACCACTTCTCCCTGCTTTCGTTTGTTTTATCTTTTTTTCTTTGGTTGCCTACTCAGACTCTGCTTTACAGACACAAACACTGCTAAGGATTAAAAGCAGATAATTTCTAATGCATTAAACAAATTAGTTCCTTCCAAGACAGGAGGGAATAAGGAAAAATAAAAATATGTAGAATATAGAAGATGACACTGAGCTATAAAAGCAATTTAACTTTTAATAAACATAATGCTATTGGTAAACATTATTCATAAGCAATAACCATAATAGTATTACAGGATATTAAAGCTAGACATATATACATATGCACATAAACAGACTGGTTTACATGTATTAAAAGTTGATGTTTTCTTAAAGGCCACAAGTAAGCTTGAGAAAGGAACAGATCTCTACACAGAAATACCAGAACATCACTCTTCATATCTCTTCTAAAGGAGATGACATTGGCTGGATTCCATTAGTAACTACAGCAAATTGATAAACCTCCCTGAAAACATGTCTTGGGACTGAGACTAAAGCTACCTATCACAAAGACCTATGTATGATATGGAATGACAGTTTGCTTCACTAGGAAATAAAATCCTGAAGATCCAAACCAACTGCAAAAATATTTCAACATACAGATATTTTCAATATTCATTTGAGGACAAAGCCTAAACCATAAAAATTCCACAAGGGGTGGGAAGTCACACTTATTAGTTAACAACATGAATGACACAACTCATCTCCGCAAATTTTGTCATCTGTCCAACAAAACAAAAATGTATCAGGAAATGAATCAGGAAGTTGGTCCAAGAACTAAAGCTCCAAGGGCAAGCTGAACAACAAGTCAAAGAGGTAAAAGAGCACAGACAGTCAGTTCCCACTGAGTGCAGAGAGGCATTTCCAAGGAGAACAGCCTTAGGCTGTGGCAGCACGGAATATCCATACTCACTTCATTGGCAGCTTAACACGGGGCTTAAAGTACGGCTCCTTCTGGTCAGCCAAAAAGATCACCAACTCATTTCCTGCCAAGGCAAGCAAGACCATGAGCAACAGAGCAAGACTGGAAATGGCTTTTATATAAACCCAACATTTAAACAACTCTGCCACAAATGACCATTCCCCACAGCAGGAAGAACTCTGAAAGATGTCCCATACCACTATTTCCACTTCATTCAAAACGAAGCAAAAGGAAGGAGCACTTCTTCAACACAACTTAAAGCCAGTTGCATCTCCAAGGAAAGCTGATATCACAAATCATCTTTGGGTGTTTAGTGTTAGAACTTTCTCTCTGTTATTTCTATCACATCGCTTAAAATAAACCTTTCTGTAATGAGTTAAGAAACAGTGCATATGGAAAAGTAATAGGCAGCAGTTCCACAAAACTAATTAAAGCTTAAAAGCTAACTCAAATTAATTCTTTTAATACTGTGTCTCACATAGCAGGATCTGATACTGCTTTCCCATGTCAGCTGCCCAAAGCACTTGGAAAGAAACTCAGAATTTACTTGGCTCCCTGCAGCATTTTCTCATTTAGAGGTAATGATACAAGTAAGTATCATTTCATTATTTCGGGACAATCTAAATAGAAGCCCATGTTTTATATTGCAGAAATAACTGAAATTCAGGGAAGAAAAAGAAGAATTTTAACCTCAATGATGAAATAAAAATTTCAGTCAATAAACCACAGTACACATGCACTTACCTCTGCAGGTAAGACAATAGCTCACAGTGAAACAATTGTATCGTTTCCTTCTTCCCTTCATTCTCCAATAAACCCACCTGCAGCACCACAAACCCATTATCAATAGGTTTGGATGAGGGCAAGGCCTGGCACAGGCAAGGGGCGGGAACCTGGGGCTGCCTCAGCTTTGGACAGCACACCTGGGGCTGGCTGCTGAACCTGGAATTGCCATTTCACACCTCAGAGTCTCACCTGCCTTTTTATCTGCTGTTTGGTAAAGTAATGATGGGGATGAAGAAGTAAATGTGTTTTTACACATACCAGGTTCCAAGTTAGTTGCCACATTGAGAAATGGGATCTTTTGGTCATTAAAGACAGATATATAAAAATTTCAGCTCAGTGCTCACCAACAGTCAAAACAAATTAACTATAAAAAATTATTACATGAACAGAAAACAGAATTACTATGCCACTACAGTCAATCCTAAAGGCTGATCACAGTTCTTTATTATTTTGAGATGAAAGGACACTAAGAAAAATAAAAAAGTACATTGGAGGGTGTGAAAAAACAGGAACAACTTCCATATAAACAACAATTATGTAGCTTAGAGGTCTTAGGCTGAGTATCTGTGAGATATACAGCAGATATATATCACAAACAAATATATATGAAATAAATACCACAGAAGTTTCCCAAATTCCCCAAAGAAATGCAGCAGGTGAACAGGGGAATGTTCACTCACTGCCCTGTACCACCAGCAGCGGCATCAAGCAGTACCAGAAGCTGGGACATTAAACAAGCAACCAGCATGAGCTTCCCCACTGACCTGTTACATGCATAGACTCATCAAACAGGTCAGTGTATGCACAATTCCATTTATTTGTATATTCTGAGTTTCAAAAAGTGACTAAACCCAGACTCCACTGGTATTTTTGAACTGGTCTTGCAACAGGATACTTCTGAATCTGGGTTATCCCTTACATTCAGTGAGTTTACTATTTCTTACAAAAGTATGAGCACAATCTGATTTTCTTTTATGTATCTGAGCACATAGAACATTACTCCCATTCAACTGAAGTAATGCAAGATCAGAACAATAATAAATATCCAGCAAAAGGCCCAAGACATCACCCCCATTTCTTTAACAAAGGTCAGGATTATTAGGACTGGGCTGCTTTGCAGACCCCTGTTCCTCAAAGTCTGGTGTCATCTCCAGTGCTCATTTCCTCACGCTGTTTACAATTGGCTGCCATACATCCCTCCATTTAGACCTATTACCTTTTGAGAGTATTCTGTAGTTATTTTTCATCAAGGCTTAAGTAATGAAAAATAATGTTTTCAACTACTTTATTTCAAGCTGCTTTTTACAGTAAGTATCTCATAGGAAAATAATTTATCAAGTGCTGCTATGGAGACACAAAGAAATCATGAATCGCATTTCTGAAGCTTGTAACAATTCACATTTTTATATGCACTTATCTGAAAGACCAGGAAGTAAAAAATAACTCTCTTATCATGGACATTCATTTCAAATCTGACTTTTTTCAACAGATGAGCCAGTGGAGCATTTCCAGGGAGCCATGCATTTCAATAACTCAACTAGATGGGAAAATCACTCATGCTTCACCAAAGCGACTTAGAAAAACATTTCTGAGATTGAAGGAATAAAAAAGGTGAATCTGAGAACAAATTTATTATCTTAATGTGCAGCTTCAAGAAAGTAAAATAATCCAAGATTAATGTCTGCAAATAACACTGACCACTGAAAATAAGCCCTGATGTGAAGTGTTCCCCTATCTGAAGCCTTAAGAGACACTTTTGGCAGGTGACAGTGGTATACGACAAATTTCTCTACCCTGACACTTTAACACAATGTTCAAAGTAGAATAATGTGCAATTTATCCTCCTCACATCTGCAAAATGTTCATCTTTGTTTCCAAAAATATTGTGAAAGCAGGAGCAAAAAACCAATTTGTGACCATTCAAGTTGTAGGATGAAGCTTCTAAATTATTTCACAATCATAAATCCAAGTTTAAAGAAAAATACGCCCTATATGAACCATTCTAGTACAAACTGAATACCATAATCCACACAGGAAACACCTCGCGAGCAACGCAAGTGTCAGGTCCATCCTGCAAACAATGTGGTGCTCACCGCGCCGGCCCTCGGCGGCACAGCCCCGGGCACTCGGGCCGTGCTCGGGGAGAGAGCGAGCAGCCGGGAGCCCTCAGACCCCCAGGGATCGCAGGGGTGGTTCAGCGAGCCCATCTCCTCTCGTGGCCGGGCACTCGCACCGGGAGCGCCGTCCCGCAGCCCCAGCCGGCCCCGCAACAGCCGCCTCACCCCGCAGGGTGCCGGGGCACAGGGGTGGCGGCACCGGGGCTGTCCCCCCTGGCGCTGACAGGGCACGAGGAGCCCAGCTCACACCGGCTGTGCCCCCCGAGCCCCGGGCCTGCCGCCGGCCCCGGCCCCGCACTCACCGCCGCGCAGCACGAACAGGTCCGTCTGCTTGTCCGAGTTGAAGTCGCCGAAGGCCGCCAGGGTCCCGCGGGCCTCGGGCCCGAAGAGCTGAGCGGTCACATTCTGCAGGGCGCGGGCGGGCCCCGCCAGGNGGCGGGAGCAGGCAGGGCCCGCCCGGCTGGAGCCGCGCACCGAGCGCGGGGCTCTGCGGGACCGCTGCGCCATGGCGGCCACTCACATGGCTGACGTGAGCTGGAAGATGCTGGAGCTGCGCGCTCGCTCCAAACGCTCAGGTCTGACCTCTTGGCTTGCCCGGGAGGAGCTCCGGGGGTCCCTCTGTCTCCCGTCACTCACCGCTCCGCTCCCGCATTCCCTGCCCCGCTCCCGGCCCGGCCCGGGGCTGTTTTTCCGTCCCCGCTGGCGGTGCCCGGGCGGTCTCGGCCGTGAGGGGCGCAGGGACCCCCGGGGGTGGCGCGTCCTCGGCGGGCACGGCCCCAGGTGCGCTCAGGTGTCCCTTATGCCCACGGCTGCAAAGGCAGCCGCTCGTGGCGTGCTTAGTGCCGCAGTCGTGTAAAGCGTTGCGGTTGTGGAAGTGTTTAGAGGAAAATACCAGCTTTTGCCAGGTTTCTCTTAGGTAAAGGTAACCTTTTTACAGCGTGGGCATTCCTTGTTCTGAGCATGGGCTGTGTGGCAGCTGTGTTCTGGCCTAAACCAAAGGATGATGTTTGCCGAGTTAGCCTGAGTTTCTCAACTTCGAAAAACTTGGCGTTTGAATTTTTTTTTTTTTTAAGTAAAATACAGTTTTGATAGGGGTTTAATTGTTTTAACGGGAGAAGTTTCCCAGGAGATCCCTAAGTTTATACGCCATACATGCTTGTAAAACTCAGTTGTTGCTTGTTTGCATGTTTGGTTGGTTTTGTTGTGCTAATGACTGATCAGACAGTGTGAGACCAAAATGGGGCTTTATGAGGCCTCCAAAGAACTGATTGTTTAAAGACTGGGCTGTTTAATTTGGCTCTAAAAGTTCGATTTCTGTATAGATTGATTGGCAAAGCCCACGATTAGGGCTGCCCACTAAGGAGTTGTCAGTTTGTGGCCGGTTACGATTACACGGGGCTGTGATCTGAAGGGTGATTGACAAATGGAGCCACTGAGCTCTACCAAAGCAGGGCTGGCAGCTGCTGCTTCGGAGTGTGTGAGTCCCAAGTGTCAGGACAGCTCACGAACTTTGGGAATCCCCTACAGGGTCAGGCCTGTTTCTGCAGAAGGCATTTGGTGGTTTCAAACACTTGACTTTTTCTTAGCTGCTGCTGCCTGTTACTTTTTTGTTAAATGTCTAAAGAATTGTCTTCTGTGCAATGACAGATTGTTATTGTAGTTCGCTTCCTTCTTTCCCAGTTCAAAGAGATTTTATCTAGAGATTTGTTCATGGCATTTTATATAATAACTGAAGAAATAAACATTATTTTAGTTGAAAAGTTTTTCTGATAAAAGAGTTGATTTAAAAGTCAAATTTTATTTGTTATCTTTCAGGTGACATTCATGTCTAAAAATAAAAATAATGTTCTTACATTTCACATTTACTGCTGCATCTTTATGTTGAAATGTATAACTTCAGGGCTTTTTTCTTCCTTCCTGGCCCTACCAGAAGGAGACATGTTTGGGATTATCATAGAAAGTGACTGAAGCTCCCCCACATGTTTGTGGTTTGGCTGAGGCCTGTGCTGGAGTCCCAGCTCACAAACAGCTCTGTTTTGTTTGGTTTGGGGTTTTTTTCCTAGTGTGCTGCTTGGAGTAAGATGTAGTAAACATGGAGTATAGACACACGTGCCTGAAATGCACGAGTGACTCATGTTTTATAGCCTGCAGCAATGTATCATGTAAGACTCAGTCCTGTAAGAGGCAATTTGTATCCTCATGTTTATGTGTATTAAATTATGAATTACTTTTTTGCCAGTAAAACCAAATTCTATTCAAAAATTTTCATTTCCCTTCCTGAATCAAATGCTTTTCATTTGTTGCTACTCTGATTAGGAGCAGATTATAGAGATAGTAGATAACTAGTCTAAAGCCCCTGAAATTTTGATTACTTAAAACAACATAAGCTTTAAAAATTTGGAAAAACTAGTCATCATAATTACAGACACGTTTTTCTTACTGTATATTCCAAAGTGGAAGATGTCCTACCTCAAATAACTGAGATACTCAGTGCCATAAGTTATATATAGGAATGCAAGAAACATCCTTGTATAAATTTCACATGGGATGAAAGCACTTCTATACATAAGCAGAGTTTTAGCTCCTTATCATTAATGTTACTCAACATTTTAGTGTGCACTAGTTAGATCAGTATTTTTATTTCATCTTGAAATATATCAGATTCTATTCATCACCTTTTGGTTTGGGGCAAGTTTCCTGTTGAATAACAAAGCTTATGGCAAATATCCAAAAGATGGATTTTTGTAAACTGTGTCCTTTTACTCAGAAGGAGTAAATTACTAAATTTTATGGAAGTAAAAGCAAAATTAAACCAAGAGGTCAGTGTAGAAGAAGGAAACATAAGATGTAATGAAAGTTTGTGCTGTGCACTCTGTCGTGTTAATAACTCCACTAACATTGCTTTCACTTAATTTAATGCTGATTGCCTTTAACATTTACTAAACAGTTTTGAAAATTACTGTAGCTTAGCCTGAGACGTTTGTGATTAGCTGCAGCAATTTGAAATGGCCAATTTGGATGATGACAGAGCCTCCTCTGCGCATGCTTTTTTAAAATTTGGTAAGTGTGCAGTTCTGTGTTTTGTTTTTGTTTGTGGCTATTTAATTCAACAAAAAATAATTGTATGTTTTGTTTCATGCAAAGTGTTCTGTGTTTGTAGATTTTTAGCACTGTACAGTAGAACTTAAAAATTTGAACTTTTCAGTGAAAATTTCTGAAAATTCTCATCTACTTAAATTGAAATGTGTCAAATTTTCCTGTTTTCCTTGTGTTTAGTGTTCCTGTCAGTATCCCTCAGTGCAACCATCTCTGAACTCAAATTTCTCTTTTAAGATGGCAGTCACATGAAAGGTGCCTTAAGAATGCTGTGTACAATTGACTCCTAAAAAATCCCAACGTGACTAGTTTAGACAAAAGTAGAATTTCTGGTCGGACATTGGTTACAAAGTTTGACTCGTGGAAATTAAGTGGAAGCAAAGTAAAGCCCCCTGGCACAGCTTCTCCTCAGGTGCAACAGAAGCTAGAATATATGAAGTTGTCAAGATCATTACTGTGTATTTTGAAAGGACTTTGACTGGGTTTAGATGTATCCATATGTAAGACTGTGATTGGGGAATACTCTTGTGTAGGGCTTGTTGAAACACAGTAGCAATACAAGTGCTGGTGACAGTGACCAGGTAAGGGGATGCACCTGGGTGGCTTGGACTCCCCTGCCCTGCCTGTGGCTTTTCAGTTTTGCCTCTCTTAGCGTCAAAGAGCAGGTGATGTGTTGACAGTGTTTAAAAAAAAATTACCCTTTCCGAATTATTGTATAGATACTTGATGTTTCTCTTGTTATGATGCAAAGTAAACATTTTTAGTAGTTTTAACACCTATTGTTTTGAATTCTCAGAAATGGCAATGCCTGCCTTGAATATCCTGAGTGGTTTCCTGCCTTGCTTGTAGCATTTACAAGGCTTGTGTGGTAGACTTTGGCATTTTGGTTATGTGAAGCTCCTGTGTACTGGCATGATGGTCAGTATTTTATTTCTGCTGTTCAGTAGCTTGTGTTGTTAGTTACTTTAAATCCTGTAATCAGTAGTTTCCATCAAGTATAATATACTGCACAGAGAACTACCCTCAGATGATTAGGAAATAGAGAAAGGGCAAAAGAAATTGGTGTGTATTTTTTTGTTTTTCCTCTCTGATGACCAGTGACAGGACCAGAGGAAATGGCTGGAGCTGTGTCAGGGGTGGTTTACATTGGATATTAGAAAGAGGTTCTTCCCCCAGAGGGTGGCTGGGCACTGGACAGGCTCCCCAGGGCAGTGGGCACAGCACCAAACCTGGCAGAGCTCAGGAAGCATCCGGACAATGCTCTTGGGCACACGGTGTGATTCCTGGCGTGTCCTGTGCAGGGCCAGGAGTTGGACCTCGACAGTCCACATGGATCCCTTCCAACTCAGGATGTTCTATGAATCTGTGAAATACTAGTTGAATTACTTGCACAGTGTAACACATGATTTTTCTTGATAAATGATATTTTAAAAGCTTTGTCACTTCAATGCTACTTGAATGAAACTTTACGGGATTTTTACCTATGTGTTATTGTCACTCAACCAAGGTAACAATTCATACCTTTTGCTTATTTCTACTGTGTATTCAGGTAGAGGAATACTTTAATAGCTTTTGCATCTTCCTCTCCAAGCCCTCCTCCTGGTGTTTCCTTTGAATTCAGAACAGTTCAGTCTGGAAGGGTTATCAGGATGTCACCTACTTGTCCAGCGTCTTGCTCCAAGCAGGGTCAACCATGAGATCATAGTTTCCTCCTATATGTAGTGATTGAAAATCCCCATGTGGTATCATTTCTTAAACTTTGCTGTGAATTGAAATAAAATCCTCTTTGGTCCCAATGACTTCTGTAATGTGAAGATGTCATCGCCCTTACTAATGCTGGGTAGTGACAGTTACGGTGATCTGAGGCCCAGAGCTTGCTCCTGTCTCAAGTGTTTGATTATGTCCAGACCTAGTGTCACATTAAAGGCTGTGGTCAGTTTTCATTCTTATCAAATCTACAAAGAAATCTTGTATCCTCAGTTTCTTTCTTTTGGCCTGTCCTGATTTAATTATACACATCAATGTTTTCTTTTGTTCTTCTGACATGTGAAGTGTTGGAAATAAAGTTCTTGCCATGTTGCTTCCATTTGTTTGGGATTAACTTTGTGGAAGTGTTTGTTTATATTAATTCTGTACTTTGAAAATTTTGAATAGGCTACCCTTGTTGAAATATGCAAATCTTTATCCATAGACTCAGTACAGAATTCCATTCTAATTCCTATTTTTCTTTAATATCCACAATTACTGCCATCTTCAAGGATGTGTGTGTGTTCAAAGCTTCCATATATACAAATTTGGGAGCAGAGTTTTCAAGCCATTTTGGCCATAGCTTCTGAATCTAAACATCTGGACGGTTTATAGCTGTTCCCTGAAGAGCAGTTAATGCTAATTTCAGGTATAACTGGAACAAAACTGAGGTGGATGGGAAGGTACTTTAGCATTAGGATGACATAATGTTTTCAGTCTCCAGAGGCTGCAAACATAGTATCGAAATTTCTTCCTGTTCTCTAATACTTTAAAAGGAATATCTGTCATTTTTAGTGATTATACAACTTGAAGGGTGGTGAAAGCATATTACTCTGGGACCTGTAAATGGTGGGAAATGAAAGGGGATTATTTTTCCTTCAGTTTATGAATATAGGGCATTTAGTCAGTGCAGTGTCTGAAGACAAACAGGAATTTAATTGGACTTGGGATCAAGAATTCTAGTGTTCTCTTATCAGACATTAATTACATTAATGCAGGAAGTGATGCTTTGATTTTCTATCAGTTTTTTTTACTGATTTTGAAGTAGGTACCGCCTGCAGCAATGCACTTGTGGTGTAAAGAAATAATGGGCACACTGCATTCTTTGTGGAAGAAAAACTGAGCTCCCAAATACCCTATTTA
The DNA here is from genome assembly GCA_013400955.1 of Drymodes brunneopygia. NCBI lineage: Eukaryota > Metazoa > Chordata > Aves > Passeriformes > Petroicidae > Drymodes > Drymodes brunneopygia. The sequence goes on along the minus strand of VZTZ01020716.1, from coordinate 552,603 downwards.
AATGTTGGATGGGGTCATTACACTACTAGACAGCAGAAGAAATAGTAAATCAATGAAATAGATTTTTATGTTCTTTCTAGCATACCTACTTATTTACCTAAAATAAAACTCACCCTGGATGGTTATAATAAAGTGATGTATTTATGAAAAACAGTATTTAAAATTAATGTCCTCATTCTGTTTCTTCTGAATGCTGCTGTACAAACTGAGACCTCTAGGGTACTACTTGCATATGTCATTCTGTTATGTTTAGAGTGCAGCAGTCTTGTTGTCGTTTTTAAATTTTTTTTTTTTTTAGTTTGAAAACCTATATTAAATATGTAATTCAAAATAGTTTTCTATAGCAGGTTTTTATCTTGCTGAAATGTACTCTTAAATAGATTTTGGATGAGACTGTAGACAGGCCTTTTTTTTTAGCCATCCTTAAAATAGCTCTCTCTGTTATGGGCTCACTCCAAAAGCACAAGGAAGGAGCAGCTTTGTGTTTGTCCTGACTGTTCCTTGCTTTGATTAGGTTATGAAAGTAATGAAATGTAATTTACCACATGATTTCTCCAGGAGAATGCTGTAGACACCCAAGCAAAGCATAAACTCTATAGAAGGTAATGAGGAATTAATGAAGAATATGTGGAAAACTTTGATTTAAACAAATAATCTTTGTATTAGGAGTAATTTTAGGAAATACTTTGAAAGCATAAAACTATTTTTTGTCACTTTTTCAAACTTTGAATTAATTTCACCCTTCTGTTCCATCAATAGTCTACTCTGTTTTACTATATTTCTATTAAAGTTTTAAACATCTAGAATAATGTAATTTGTAGATGGTGGTGTTTTGACATTTTCATGCTCTCCATTCTGTTTAATCTTCTTTCTGCACTAAGTTGAAATCTTTGGTCTGAAATAGAAGAATATGCTTGCTTTTTGTTCTTGATAACTTTGTTTTGTTTCTCTGTTGGCCACAGAGGGTCACAGATTGTCTGGTAAGTATTTGAATTAGTACAATTTTAGTTCAGGAACTTTTGACTGGTGTGTATGTGTGTGTGTGGATGCTCAGCTGTGTGTCCTGGTACCACACTGGGATCAGCAGCCTGCGAGAAGTGGACATTCTGAACCTGCTTCACGCACAAAGGATGGGGGATATGCATATGATATTCAGTTAGCTAATCTAAGATTTAGAACCATTATTTTGCCTTTGAAAATCTAGTAAGTGGATTTCTCATAAATTTGATGCTTTTTATGACTTCCTGAAGATTTTTTCCTTTGTGTATTCTGTCCTTTCACAACAACACTGTACAAAATTACAGATACTGCAGCTCACTGGGTTGTGTGCTTTTGCAAGATAATTGAATTAATTGTATAACAGTATAAATTATGAATCATCTCATGGACAGGGACTCGTAGGCTAGTAGAAAAACAAAATTGCTTTGAAAAATGGATTTAAATGGGTTCAGAATATTCATTATTTATTTATTTATTTACTTTAATATAAGATACAAAAGCTGTGATATGTTACAAGGTTTTCTTTTCCATTACAGAACAATTTAATTTTGTTTGACTTTGTTTATTTAGGCAGCTCAAATAGACTGGGCTCTCTGTGCTTCCCTTTCAGGCCCTTTCCCACATGCAGATGTTTCCTTTCTAATTTAGCCTTTCCCTATGAGGAAAGGCTGTAGGGCAAGCTCAGATGGAGTGGGAAGCATCACCATGACATCCATGCAGAGCAGACACCCAGGGCTCTGCTTGCTGAGGGGTGGGGGATTTTTCACTCCTGTGCTTGCAAACAAAGGTAATAATATCCTGGGGTGAGGTTTGCATTCTTGAAGTGCAAGAGACATTTTCTTGTCTCCCCACCAAAGGACTTGATTAATAAATCTTCTGTCACCATTCCACACACATTCCAATTAGGTAGGAAAATACCTCTGAGGCCATCAAGTCCAACATTTGACCAAACACCATCTTGGCAACTGGACAGGGCACTGAGTGCCACATCCAGTTGTTTCTTGAACACTTTTCTTTTTCTTCATTTTGTTTTCTTGATTTCATGGAGGTGAGAGTCCTATATATGGACAGTCTTGTGTCTGATGCTTGGGAATGTGCTGGGATTGCCAAAGAGGCCCCGTGAAAAGGAGCACTGGCTGTGTCCTGCCAGATCTGCTTGGCTGCCTGGGCTTCCCTGGCACTGTGTTCCCTGAGCTTTTCCCAAGGGCAGCGTGCAGTCCAGAAAGGGAGAATTCCCATTCTTCCTGTAAGCACATGGCCCTCGTGGAAATCTTGCCATCCAGAACACTGAATAAAGCCCAAGTGATTTGTGGAGGAGGGCAGGATGTTACTCTGAAATTACAAGTTGGAAATGGTTCACCCCAGTAATTTTTAATAGGTAGCTTATTTCAGCTCTCAGTAAAACTGACTTTTCATGTCCAGATAGAGAAGCAGTCGATATGTGGGACAGTGAGAATGAAAGATGGGGATTTGATAGCATTGTATTTCTCTGGAATATAGGTAATTTGGGGGCTTTGTCTGTTGAATAGCTTTCTGAAGCTTTAGTAGCCTGTGGGAGCAAGCCAACCCTTATTCTGACTTGAGATCAGCTGGGCTGACTGGTGGTGGGTACAAACAAGGTTGGGGTATGTGAAACACTGATGGTGTTGAACATCTTCACCATTTTAGAAGGCAGGTAGGGCAGTAATAATTGAATACTTTTGTCCCTCTTCTGTTTTTCTACATATCTTCTGGAATTTTCTCTGTAACATGTTCTAAGAAAATGTTCACAGAAAACCCTTAACATTTGATAGTTGTCTTCAATAATTAACTGTACATTTATGTAGCATTTGCTGTAGTTGAGTATCTATTGCATCTAAGGCATTGGAGATACAGGTGGAGGTCTGGTTTATGTACAGGGACTGTAGAAAAAATTCTCTGAGACCCTAGAGACAACAACTTTTTTGTTTCAATAGAAATTCGATAAATTGTGCTTTTCTATATCAAACATGAAGAAATACCTTATTGCAGTAATTTTTAGCAATATTAGAATTATGAAACTGATTCTGATCTTGATTTTGGTTTTCTTTTTTCTTCTTATTTTAGGTTCAATTTATGAGCCACTTAAATGTATTAACCTTCCAAAGCCAGAGGGGGAAACTCTGTGGGATAAATTAAATCATTACTATAGAATTGGTAAGTTAATAATGCTTGAACTAACCTGGATGTGAGTTAGAATTGATATTTGCATGATAAATATCAGTGCTACATTATTCCTACTTATGGATAGTTTCCTAAACTTCTGCTGGAAATTTGGAAGGTGCCAAGAGGAGGGCTGAGTTACACTTCTTGCTGAAAATCAAAATGTCTGTTGAAAATCCAGTCCAGCTATAAGACTGAATTTAGAATTATTTTGAATAAAGGCGTAGCTTAGGATTGGAGCATTGACCAGATGCAGTTGAGGGAAAACATAAATGGACAATAGCTTTCTTGTAGTACTTGGAGCAGTTTGGCAGGTGATTAGTTAGAAGTTCTTTTTGTTATTAATGATGCCATAATGTATTTTTGGGCTGGCATTTTATTTGTTAGCTAATTTCAAGTCAACTTTAGTGTTTTTCTTTTTATTATGAGGTTATTTTAAGCCAAAACTGTTAAAGAAACAATGATTTGTTTTGATTATTTTGGGTTTTAGGAGGTTTGTGTTATAATGAAGTCCTGCCTGTATTCTAAAATCAGGGTTTTTTAATGGGTGTGCAATCGAAAGTTTAAAACTGAAGTTTTACTCAGGCAAGGGTATAGGATAGTGAACAATCTTCCTGTCGTTCTAAAAATGTGACATGGGACTCCTTTCATTCAAATAGCTTTTTGGAGTGATACCTGGGTTATACCTGGTCTATCCATAGATGTGTTGCTTTCTTAGGTGCATTGCTTTTAGCTTTCATACAGAGGAGATGACTGTTCAATTGGTTTTTGTAACACTTGGCAGCAACAAATCCGTGGTGGTGCTTGCTGTTTATCTTAGACAATTATGCTGCTGCCGCAGTAAAAATCTACTATTGAATTTATACTCTATTTACGATAATCTATATTGACTTTTTCAGGTAATATTTTATCCAAGTTTTTGTTTTCGGGTATCAAGACACTGAAGAATGTAATGCAAAAAGCTATAAAATCTTGTAATTTTCATTTAGAATACTTAGTTTCACAGTATTCTGCCTAGACAATAAAGTGGCCTTCTTAAAACTGATGCTTGATAACTATCTGTGGAAAAATCCTCACTTTCCTGTTTTATGCTGAACAGGTTATTGTTAGAAAGGTCTTATTTGAGGGCATTAAGCCCAGTTTCAGTCTTGTAGCATTCTGTTTATTATATAACCTTAGGAAAAACAGTTCTCAAAATGCAAGCTATTGAAGTACAGAAAGAATAAAGTAACGCTTAGTATTTCTTATAACTCTGTTTTGACAACCTGAAAATTCTGTCTTATCTTAGTCTATTTTCATATCAAGGTACTGAGTTAAAGAATTGTAGCTGTCCTCCTTACTTACTCCCTTCTGCTTTTTAAAATATTGATACAATCATCTGGCCTGAGTTAAAGATGTAATTTTTATGAATGTAGAGTTTAAGTATTTAACTGATTGGGGGAGCAGTTTACATACTGTAATCGCTTTTTTCTTCTGTTTTCATAGAAAGGAAATTACTGGGTTGCTTTGTAGGAATCCTGTACAAAGTGGATTGTGCTAGAACAGAGTCATAGAAATAGTTTTGAATACTGCTGGGTTTTTTTGTGTAAAAAGGTCTAATTTGACCTGAAAAGACAATGTAACAAATTTTGTGTGTGTTTCTCCTAAACTTTCTTTCTTATCCTGTGCATGCTCTAACAGGTTGTTCACACCTTGATCCATTCCTGAAAATCTATTTAGAAACTGGAAGAACTAAAAACATTGTTAACAACCTTTTTATTTTTCCTTCTTCCAGTTAAATCAACGGTGCTGCTCCATCAAAGCCCAACCACAGGTCTGTTCCCTACCAAGACTTATGGGGATAACCCGAAGGCAAAAGTCCACGACAGCCTTTACTGTGCTGCCTGTGCCTGGGCGTTGGCCCTTGCTTACAGGTGAATGACTTCTGCCCTCATGTCTCTGCCAGGTTACATTCCCTCTCTTATTCAGTTTCCTGAGAAAGTTTTAAAAGGTTTATCAAAAATAGATTTGTAAACCTGTAGAGAACGATGCATTTCCAAATCTTTGATAAAAATATTTATGAAGGTGCTAGGTTAAAAATGTCACTCTACTTTTGGTAAGTAAACATGTTTTCATATAATGTAATCGGTAGCAGTATTTGTTACAGAGGAATTAAAACATGCTACTAAAAATAGAGGTTCTTCTGGCAAATTATACTCAAGGGATACTTTTAAATCTAGCAGGAGAGTTGAGGGCATTGGCAGGCTTGTTGCTGGTGCTAAGAATCATTTACTTGCAAGAGACTGGATGTTATAATGTCAGGAAGGATTTTTTTTAATTCTTAAATTTTGAAATAGGAATGCTTGTGTAAGTTGCCAGACAAAAATCCTTTTATTATTATTATTATTTTTAATAAGAAAGGATGACTAGGGCTGTAAATATGTAGATATGAGTGAGGGCACCACTATGCAACAGCGTTAGTTAAATACTTAATATTCCAAAGCATTAATGTCTCCTTTTTTCTTCCCCCTCCCAATGCATTTGCAATTTGTTTTACGAGTTATCTCTCTCACCCAGGCGCATTGATGATGACAAGGGAAGGACCCACGAGCTGGAGCATTCTGCCATAAAGTGCATGAGAGGAATTCTCTACTGCTACATGCGCCAGGCCGATAAGGTAAAACCGTGCTGCGGACACGAACACTCGCCTCTTTCCGAGGGATTCATTAAACTGGGAATTAAACTCCTAAATGCAGATCAAATTCAGTGTTGGGGTGCCCCAGCTCAGAACAGCTGCTTCATTGTTGTCAGGTCGCAGTGTTGTTTTGAGGAGTAGAAGACATCGGTGTTTTGGGAAGGAAAAGTGCAGGGTACACTTGAAACTTCTTTATGGTCCTTTTGCAGTTATTTGTCCCATTTAAATATTACACTATTAGTAGTTGTGGGGGGTTGTGTGTCTTTTGAATGACTAAATGAAAAGATGTAGAACTACTTTTTGTTAAGGCTGGAGAGTTTTCTTTGCACTGTTGTCTTGGTTATCATGTTTGCAGTTCTCCTCACCTAGGTGATTTTGATTGTTTTCCTTGGTTTCTTTAGCAGACATTTTCCAGCAGTATTTTACTTAATGACATAAATTCAGAAGGGCACACATTTCCAAAATGAGTAAGGAAACAGAGTAGTTTACTTATGTTGCAACACAGTTTATTTATTCAGCCCATAATTCTCTTGTGAGTATACTCTGAATATTCAGGCCTTCTTATTAAAATTTGGTGTGGTGGATAAATTTTGCACAGTGGTTAGCAGCAGATCTACAAGTAGTTAAAAATATATATATATATATATATATATTCCATTTGAAGTTTCAGGTCACTGGCTTTTAACTGGATTATTAGAAAGAGTTTTCATGTAAGCCCATAGCTTCCCTCCCAGCTGAGCACACAAACTGAAATGGGCAGTCCACAGCTATGTGGTATCAGTATTGTTAAGCAAGTATTGTATTGCCAGTTGTATTTATGCTGACATATATTTTCTGGGGGCTTGGATTGTTTCTTGAGTGTCTCATATCTTTAAATAATCTTGATCTAAATTGATCTTGTTACATTTGAGCTGTTGTTTTTCTCTTTGATGTGCAGTTGTTTGTTTTGGGGATGAGGAGTGCCAGATATGAATAATGAGCATTAAATTAACAGAGGTGTCACACTGCTGGCACACTATTTGTCTGCTTTTGCCTTGTTTAATACAGATGCTGTTCTCTTCCTACAGTGTAGTAATAAACAGTTTCTGGTACCTAACAGATAGAAGTCAAGCTGGACTTTATTCTGAGAGACTGTGTGGCCTCCTGTAAAAAGAAGATATTTTTTAATAATATGACTTATATGTGCCCAAGGCATGACCTGAGCAGATGCTGCTGCTTGTAACAAAAATGCAGATGTTGTATTTTTTGCCAATGAACATATGAGTTATGACCTGAAGTGTATTTAATATATTCGTGGAGTAAACATGACTCCACAATATAATATTTGTTTGCTTGTTCTGAGGCACGTGCTGTATGATCTGTTGGTAGAGAAGAAAATCACATGAAGATAACATCAGTGCTGAAAGTACTGTGAGATGTGGATCAGGCATTGGCAATGATGGTTAGAAAATTCTAAAATCTGTTGTAGTGCAAAGCATGACTTGAGGAGTTATGGAGTTATCTTGGTTTTATTTCATTACCGGCTATAAAGTGATTGTTTTGAAAAGACACTGTTGATTATAAGGTTTATTACGTAGTGGTCAAATCAAGAAATTTTTTGTTTGTTATTATTATTAATAATAATAATCAATAATTATATTAATTATTAAATAATTATTAATTCATAAATAATAATTATTATTAATAATAAATAATAATAATAATAATAATATATGGTGAATTTGCCGTTGCCAAACATACTGAAGTTACTGACTTTGCTTTTATGTTTTGCCTTTCATTCACCTTTAGGTTCAGAAATTTAAACAAGACCCCAAACCATCTGCATGTCTGCATTCTGTGTTCAGTGCACGCACTGGAGATGAGGTCTTCTCCCATAAGGAGTATGGTCACCTTCAGGTAACTCATGCATGTAGATGTAAATCCAAGTTTGGCTGATTTTTTAATAATGTTGTGTCCATTCTTCCATAATGCAGCTGTCTCAGTTTGGTTAGATTTGTGTTAGATGTGCTGTATGTGGTAAAACTGAGTTGCCTTTTGCATATTCTGCTGAAAAGGACATAGTGTTTTGAAACATAACTGAATGGTATGTTTTGGTCAGAAGGTACTGAAATAACTGTGAGATTGTAGTGGTAGATGGTTGGTTGTTTACAAGTTGCTTCTTTTTGAGACCAACAGATGGCTGTCAATAAATAATCCTGGCAAAAAACTGTTGTAATCAGTAACGTGAAAGATTTAGTGTAATCTTACAGTGAATATTAACATTCCCAGCTAAATTTTTCATAATTCTGAGCAATTTTCATTCATTTAATGTGCACTGAGAACAGTTAGGAATTGTTATTCCCTGCTTTGTGTAGTGGTTCCTAGTCAGACTCATTGCATAACTGATAGTTTTATTGTCTTTCATTTTCCAAAGTTTTAATCTTTACTCTTTTTATTTCCCCTTTCTCTTTGCTTTCAGACTCACCTTTGTTTTCATGACCTTGTTAATTTGCATTCCATAAGTCTGCATACTCTTTTAGCTCAGAAATTGCTAGTGAAATTATTCAGAACTGACACACAGTAGGTTGATGATTACTTCATTTCATGGTGACAGAATGACTTAAATAGTTTATACAACAAATGTGTTGGATTCAGAAAATGTATGTTCTGGGGAAAGTGCTTTATGGAGTTATCTTAAGTTAGCATTTTGGACTTCTGTGTGAAATTTCCTGAAAAGGCACATGTTTTATCTACAGGCAGAGACAATTTGGGGACCTGGGGAGCACTGTATGACAGTTAAAGTCTGTTTTTTGTGGCAGCTCAACCCTTCCTATAAACATGAATGCACATTCCCATCTGTCATCTGCATACCTCAAAAATTAGAGGCTTTTCAGCTCTGTGAAGACAAGAGTACAGAGTAACTGAGAGGGCTCAACTGGGAAAAATTGAGTAAATTATGTAGCCCTTATTGCTGTACTTGGTGCTTTTCAATTTGTATTAAGACACTGAAGTCAGTGGTCTTTAATTATTTATGGAGTTTTAGAATTTGGACCTAATTTTTAATCTGCTATGTTCTGGATAAGAACCCACTTTTTTGTTCTGTATGGTTTCTCTAAATTTCATATGATTAGATTGTGGTTTTATACTTCATACTGTGATAAACTTACTTTCTCTATTGGAGTTATACAAATTCTCTGTTATAGCAGAATTCTGTAATAAAAAACCAAACCAGCAGTTTCCTTTGATTCCTCAATGAGTTGACATTATGATGCTCATCTGTGCAACTGCTGAAGGTAATTCCTGTTAACAATAAATGCTGTGTATGGGTACAAAAAAAAATTTTTTCACATATCTGATTATATATCTGAATGTTGTAATTCTCCTCCTGTCAGCTGATAACATCAAAATTTGCACTAGGGCTGGAGCTATTTGCTCTCTAGGTGTGCTGTGCACTGTTCAATATGCTGCCTGCCTTTCCGGTAACCTGCTTGCTGCTGAATTGTCATATGTGTAAACATGAAAACAGCTTGTGACTGAAGTGATTGCCTGTGGGTCAGAGCACTGTGCCTAAGGGAAGACATTTTCCTGGCACAGTTTGAAAGCAAAAAATCATAAAGCATCAGAAGTTCTAGAGGACAGTGCTGGTTTGTGCCGTCTTTTCCTATTGATTGTTTCCACATCATTAGAGCCAGGATTTTTGAAGAAGCAAAAGTGTGTTACGGTGGGACCATGTTTGTTAGTGAATTATACCACATTCAGTTTGTTTCTGTGACTCCAATAAACACTAAGTTAATTATAGTTTCCTTTCTGTGTTTAATTACCTCAGATCAATGCTGTGTCATTATTTCTCCTCTATTTGGTTGAGATGATCTCTTCGGGGCTGCAGATTATCTACAACACAGATGAGGTACAAATCGATTTCCTGTCCTAAAATGTGCTTCAGATTGTTTGGGTTTTTTTTCTGGTTTTTATTTCATTACCACCTGTAAAGTAATTGTCCTGAAAATACACTGCAGGTATTCTATACTATGAGTGGAACACAGTGGATAGTGAAATAATAGCTAAAAAAGCGGTACATTTGTGAAGAGTAATCGTAACATGACACTGAAAGTTCTATAATTCTCTGCTATTTCTGATAGCTACAAGGTCAAGAATTAAAAGGTCTGTTAGGATGATTAACTTCTACTTATGTTGTTCTCACTTTTCACATTATTTCAAACTCTCAGTCAGTGCATCCCTATCCAGTGAAAATTCAATATAATAAATAATGAGGTTAATTTTCAGGGAAACTGAAGGACTTTCTTCAAACACATATGAACCTGTGGGTATTAAGAAGTTTTGATGTATCTTTAATTGAAAATAAAACAATTTTATATCATGGTAAGAGATGTTTGTGAAGAGTGTTAACTCTTCTGTAAATAAGATAATAAAAGCCTTGGCTTGAATAGAGGTCATTTTAGGACAACCTGCTGGCCTGCTTTAAAATGAGGTTATGTTTTGAAACTGGAATGGAAAGCACAGATGTATATACTTTTTTAATTCTTTTTTTTCTCCAATTTTCTTAATCTGGATTTTTTTCTTAATCTGAATTTTGTTTAAATTTACTCTGTTCTGTTTGATAGTTTCTGCTGAATTGCCTTAAAAAGCTTAAATGTGTTTGCTGTACTACTATTTAAAAAAAGGAAATTTTTCCAGTAATAGTGAATTTGCATTATTTTTCTAAAACATATCTTCAGTAATCTATTTTCTTAGATAATTAGAAAACTAAATGCTGCAACATGTTTTCTTTCTTTCTTAGTTAGATCATGTGATAGGTCTGTTATTTCCTCTGGGCTGCCTTTATATCTGTGAGGAGGCAAATGTATATAATTAAGTATTTAATGAGCTTGATATATAATTTATGTTATCCTCCAGATGTTTGCATTTAATCACAGATTCTGCAGAACAAGTGCAAGTTTATAAGCTCTCCGGTCAGTGGATATTCTCCACTTCCTTGCCAGGATGTCATTTTCCTAGCAACTGTCCCCTCAATCTCTGCACTATGGAGATACATACTAAGAGTTTTTACCACAATCCTGTCAGTGTATGGCTTTAGCCATTGTCAGATCCTGTTGACACCACGTGATGATGAAATTTCTCAGTTTTCCTGTGTGTCTAGAGGATGTGGCAGTGGCATGGATGTGGCAGTGTGGTTGTGGCAGCATGGTGTTGGCAGGTGGCTGCTGTTTGGCAAACTGGCTGTGGGAATGTTTGTGCACAGAGCTCTTGGCTTTAGAGGCAGAGCTGCCTCTCCATGGCAGGTGTGGCAGCTGTCACTGAGTTGCCCTCTGTTTTCATCTGGTGGAAGTGGAAAAATTAATTGAATTGCATCTTTGCATCCCTAGCAAAGATAACAGTGTATGACTCTGGGTGAATGAGAGCAGTTAGCCACATGCTAACCAGCACCATGAGTATTTGCAGGCATCCATGCTGGGTGTGTGCTCTTCATTACATTTCCATCTCCACATGCTCAACTTTGGATAAATAAGCTTAACATGCAACCCATCATTTCTGTAAGTGCCATAACATTGATCTGGTTATAGCATTTACATGCCTGTGGTATCAGTAATGTGTTCTCTGAAGATCTTGGTTTGCAACAGGCTGTTTGTTGGCTTTTTTGCTGTTAATCTGCTGTTTGGAAACCCTAGTTAGTGTTGTAAAATGTCTGTAATTGACCATTTTTTTCCTGTGTTCCAAACATCATCACTGGTAAAAAGTAATCAGTAAGGTTATACATTTCTATGTGGTGCTATTTGCTTCTTCATATAAATTTCAGTTATTGATAGATATGGGGAAAGCCACACTCTTAATCCCTGGGTGTTCTGGCTTCATTCAGAGAAAGTTCATTTGAATACAACCAAATCCTAAATTACAGGGATGAATATATTGGGCATAGGCGAAGACTGGGACAGGGTTTTCTTCAAAGTAGTAACTATGAAAAGATCTAGTGTGCAGATAATTGTACGCCTCATAGTGAAATTATAGCAGAGACATTAAATAGAGACGTGGTTCTAGAATTATAATATTGCTGCTGGACTGGTATTAGCATAAAGAGTATATCTGAAATAGTAAATTGTTAAAATTTGAAGAAAAATGGAGAAAAAAGACAAAAGTATACAGGCAAATACCTTTCAGTAAGAGATTTGGGTTTTGTTACATAGCTCATTGAAAAAAAGCCCATTTGATGGTAGCAAAGTGGATCCTTCTCTGTAGTTCTCCAATATGGTTGTGTTTTTAGCCATTGCAATATCTTCTTTCCCACAGAGTCCCCTAGAATAACTTGGATGGGAGGGGATGAAATCCCTGCTATGGGGATGAACCAGTGTAAATCTCGTGCTTCTGGTTAAATTTTCTCTAAGCTCTAATCTGTGGACTCTTTAAAGTGGACTATAAAACTTAAGCTCATTTTCATTTTTCTGCAGTCAAGCAACTCCAAATGCTTTTTTCAGCAGTGTGAATCAGGAAAAATTATCTGCTTATATAAGTCCCCAGTTGAATACACCTTAAATACATTAAAATACCCTTCAATACTTGAGTATTCAGTTGAAATGTGTTGGTCCAAGAAGAGTTTTTAATTATAATAAATTGGTTTTGAGTTTTATTTGTGTTTATAAAGCAGTGTGTTGAAATCTGCATAAATATGTATTATCTGGAGCTAATTTAATAAAACTTTGGCATATCAGTTCTCTTAAAACTAATTAAGAAAAAGCACCAAGATTTCTGTGTTCTAATTTTGTTTTGGTTTCTGATGTTATTAGGATACATTTCTTTTAAAAGATCAAAATACCACCTTTTTGGAGCTCTTCAAATATGTGTCTTGAATACGAAATCATTTTTATCCCTGCCTTTGTTGGAACCTCTGCGTAAATTCACATTGGCACCTCATTTGGGACAGCTCTTAATATATTTTGATTAAGAATTGATTTTAAAGAGATTATTTGAACCTGAGAACATCATTCTTTGTGCTGAGACAGTAAAGAATGGAAAGAACAGTTACAAGGAATAGCAACTTTGTCTTTTGGAAAAACCAGAATAGCTGTGCTTTCATTTTCCTTCAGTCACTTTTGTTCCCTATAGGTGTCCTTCATCCAGAACCTTGTGTTTTGTGTGGAGAGAGCCTATCGTGTACCAGATTTTGGTGTCTGGGAAAGAGGCAGCAAATACAACAATGGCAGTCCAGAGCTGCACTCAAGGTAGGTGAGCAAATGTAGCTCTTTCAGCCAAAGCAAGTAAATGAATGGGGTGAGCTAAAAATAATAATGCATGAAAATACTGTTTGAAATAAATTAAAGTTCTCTAAAGACTGAGGGATGTATTTTGGGAAAATGTGAAGATAATTTCATCATGATACGCTTGCTGAAGTAACCACATGGATGCTTAGCTGTTTGAATATTCAAATTCTAATAATTATGTGCAGCTGCATGTATATCATTCTGAAAATTGTGCTCAGAGCAGCTCAGGGTCTTGAGGCATGTGCAGTGGGATTGGAATCGGATGCACAAAACTGGTTAGGAATATCCTGCTTTAAAAATGTGTAGTATCATGAGTTTAGACTTTCTCATCTCCACCATGGTGGGAAGAAGATGCTGGAAACTGGAGAGCAGCTTAGTGCCAAGCTCTTTTCCAGGTTCCTCAGATGCTGCAAGTTCTGAGCCCTGTCAGGGACAGGGAGCAATGCTGTTGGCATTTTAATGCTGGAGTGGTCCTGCTCACCTCAGAGGAATTGCTCGTGTGCTGTCTGCCTTCAAGGATCAAACCTGTAGTCTGACAACTTGATTTTTTTAGTGTTACTAGAAGTACTATTAGAAGTAGTGTTAATCTAGTTCTAGTGTTACTGTTTTCTTCACTTTTTGACTTCTGAGCTTTTATTAATCATAAATATGGCTATAGCTTGGATATCTTAGGATTTTTAAAACATTGTTAATCATCCTAATTATCAAGGGCTTGCAAAGAATACACATTTCTTCCATTCTTCAATATTGCCAAACAAATCTGTGTTGTCATTTGCGAATGAATTTTTTTTTTTTTAGTCCACATGCAGGCGTGTATATTTTAACCTGTAGATACAGTTACATGTCCTTGCAGCAAAACTCTTAATTTAGGGGATTTTTTCAGGGCTTTCATAGAACCTTTTTATCAATATGGGAACTGAAAAAAATCCAACTTGGTGTTCTATAATCTCCTTTATTACTTTGCTGGTTTTCTTTTCTCCTACTGTGTCTCTAAAACTGTCAAATGCCAGACTTACATGAGCATTCACATAGAGAATCAAATGTTTCTTACCACATCTCACCTTGCAGAAATGTGCAAAAGGAGCACTGAAACTCCTGTGTCTCCTATTTGAAGAGAGACAAACAGGTTATTCAGTATGTGAATTTCCTCCAGGGAAAACTGAGCATCTTTTAAACAGATGGAAATGGGCATGTTGTTGTGTCTTAATCTAGACTGACATTTATAAGTTGGATTTTTTTTAAGGGTAAGGTTTTGTGAGATGGACTGGGCCAATCTACCAGATCATTGAGCTAGCACCAGGGGAAGCACAGAGCTTGGTCCTAATTTAAGAAGTAGACGTTGGTCATCAGGAACAAGTATTGCCCCTATTTATCATTCTTTGTGTACATGTGGATGCTCTGCTTCACTGTAGAAAGCTGGTAGGCAATTTCCTTTGTTCTCATAAATCAGGAAAAATGGACAGGCAACATGCACCAAAAGACATATTTAGATATTACTGAGGAAAGCCCTGGGTACACTGAAATATTCTCTATACTTTATGTTCCAACTGTATCTACCTAAGAGAGCTATAAAAACCTTTTGTTTTAAATTGATGAAGCCATTACAAGTATCAGGTCTACTCAGAAATGATGAATGTGTGTTTTCTGTGATCAGGGACCCCAAAGTGGTCTCTTGAGGGTCAGTGTTATGGATGGTGCACTCCTGACCCTTAAAGCCTCTGCTGGAAGTCTCCATACGAGCTGTGTTTACTTTCAGAATGAGTAGGTAATTGTTGTGTTTTATTGAAAGAGGCTTTCTTTTCAAAGAAGATATACAATTAGAAGTCTGTGAATAACAGCTGCACATTACAGCCTGTGTTAAAAGATGCAGATATTTTAAGCCTTCACAGGCTCAGTATTCTCTCTTAGTACAGCTCCAAACACGTCTGATAAATGATAAATAGCGGAACACTCTGTGGAGCAGGTCTTCACTGATGTATGCAAATTGATGTCTTTTATTGGTTCAAAGGCAAGATTTGTAACAGCTTTTATTGTAGTGTGATCCCTTCCCATACGGCTGAGCTTCACAAAAATTAATTTGTCCTGTAGCCGTTTGATCAAGCTGCTCTGCAGGCATCTGCTGAGTACCTGTGCAAAGTGCCTGTGACACCTCCCATATGCACTGGCAGAATCAGGGAATTGCCAAAGTGCAACATCCTCATATTCCAGAATGAGGCTGCTGAAGGAATCCAGGGCTGCAGAGCCTCAGTCTTGCTCTTCTCTGGAGTGGAGGTGTTACATTGCTATAGTGCTGTTCTTCCTTGTTCTATTTTGGGTTGTATAGTTACAAAATTATTAGTGACGTAGAAATTTTTTCTTGCTTGTTTATTTTTCACATCCTCTATGGTGCTTGATGTTCTGGTTGAAATGCACAGCACTCGGATGAAGGCAAGAAATTGAACAGGAGAAGGATTAAGACTGGATATACTACAAGATGTATTTTGATTTACATTTGCTAAGAATGTACAAATTTTAGTGTTTGCCCTCAGGCATTTTGCTGAGAGAGTGATTCCAACAATGAAAAGTTAGTGGGAATTATGAATGTTGTTTAAGTGCATTTGCTAAATCTCTTTTAGCAGGCTGGAAGTCGTTTCTCTAGGTTAGTCTCATCTTCCCCTGCCCTAAATATGGCTCAAGGTCAAATGTTACCCATAGCATTATGATTGCAAGACTGCTGTTGATAATCCTTGACATATTAAAGTAATGGCAGCTCCAGTTAGGTCTAAGGATTGCACCTGGTGAGGTTCAGTGGGGACATTAAGGAGAAACTTTTTCTTTGAAGCACAGAGAAGGGAAGAACAGGATGCTCAAAACAGAATCTCCATCCTTGGAGGTTTGTGAGACTTGTCTAGTAGAAGCTGTGGTTTACTTAAGTTGGTCTTGGTTATGATACCTGGCCTCAAGTGAGATTTTCTCTTGGGCCAGAGGAGTTCCATATGTCCCTTCCAGCCAATGACTTAATGACCCTGTGAAATTTTCAGAGGAATATTTCGAGAGGGTTTGGGTGAGGTTTTGTTTTGGGCCCATCTTTTTTTCTCTTTTTTTCTCCCGGCAGAGTCCCACAAGTCAGTACAGTCTGTTCATAGTGGCTTAATGAGTGGAGGAAGGAACATATTTATTAAAACACATTTTGCCATTAATTCATTCTGTTAAGAGACACTCCATTTCTTTTGTTACTAAATTGTAGAGTATGAGGAATGTATTTTCTATACAAAGACATGAGCATAATGTTTATTACGAAACCTCTTTAGTAATTTGCCCAACAGGAAGGCATTAATCAGTAGGAATGAAATGAGTGTGAAGTGTGATCACAGTCCTGAAGTGTGCTGTGCTGTGTGATTGTTCACTCTTGTAAAGACACACTTGATGCAAAGGCTCTTCACAGACTTCTTTTTTCTTTTCAAGTAACTTCCTCCTGTCATTTACCCAAAGAACTTCTGATAGTCTAAGTGGTACTTGTGTGCGTGGTGAAGGGAGTGATTGACAATGTTGGGATGTTTATGTGGTCACTTGCAATTGTGAGAGTAGTGAAGTCTCCAGGGGCTTTCAATAACCAGAGGTAGAAAAATGCTGATGAATTACAGTAAATTATTAAATTAGTCTTATTGTAGAATGATGACTGGGTCTGCGAAGTAGAGATGATTTCATGGAAGCAATACATGTTTGCCTTGAATTTCTTTCAAGCAGTATCATCCTATTTTGTAGCCAGATTGAGTAGTTTTATGTTATCTGAATACCAGTTGAACATTTATTACTTCTCTACCTTTTATCAGTAGCTTTTTTCTCACTCTGAAAATATATCATGTTGATATTAGGACGTAACTTGAAAGAAAAATATGAGATTATAACATGTGATACAGCCTCCAGTGTGCAGGATTTCTCTGATTTTCATCTCCTGTATCTGCAGTTTGATAATAATACTGAATTCCTGTGAAAAGTTCTGTTCTGAGTCATCATGCCAATTTATTTGATCAATGGCTAGGTGATAATTAGAATAGAGCAATTTTCAGAACAATTACATTTTTTTTCAGGTATTTGAAGCAAAGCCAGAAAAATAATTACATTCCCAGCACTTCTGAGTTCAGTTTATTTCTTCATCTCATTCTCCAGTTCTAAAAGCTTTCGGCATCAGAAGACTCCAAACAGAGGCAGCTGCTCAGAGCAGGCCGTGGTTAAGCTGGGCAGCTTTCTCTTGTTGAGCAATTAGAACTGAAACCCAGGAGTGTTATTTCTGGCAGTGTTTCAGAAAGGAACATGGGGGTCTATAAATGATAAAATGTGAAATCAATCTAAACTATTTCTAATATTAGAACCAACACAGGTGAAGTAATACTTAAAAAACCAAATTCTGTAACTGCATTGAATTTTTTTCATTATTTTCAATATTTTCTGTGTAATCATAATTAGACCCCATATTTAAAATATGGATTTGTTAGTACTCATTTTAAATTTCATATTTTACATTAATGGATAGAACAAATCAGTTTATTTAGAGTAAGGTAAAATGTTTGCTTCCATCCCAGAGTGCTGCATGAAGTATAGAAAAATAAAGATTGAAGCCCAGTCCCTGTTTGCAGATTTCAGCCAATTTAATTGTTGTAAATTTTTTGGTGGGGGGCTGGATGATGAAGTTGTTCGTCAATACAGTCACGACTCCTCTTATGTAGAATTTGGGAATTGTTAGTGCTTATTATCTGAATATGTATTATAACTCAGTGTTTCATTAATTGTTTTTATAGACAATATAAATGAATCTTTTTTTCACTGGATGCTTTGAGTCTGTTTTACCAGACTGCCTAAGGGAATGTAAAAGGTGTTTGTTTAATGAGCCTCTGGACCTCTGGAGTATTTGCAGGCCCTGCACTTGTCTGTCCCCACTGAGTGAGCAGAGCAAAGGCCTTTCCTTTCCCTGCCTGAGTATTTGCATTCCTCAGAACTGTCACAAACCTGGGGCTGTTGCACTTTGTTTGTAAACTCTGGCACTGCTGGCAAATAGCTCATGTAACATTTTACTTTTAGATGCCCTGTGACTGTAATGTCTGGAATTTTGGAATCAACATGCAAAAAATGAGGTGTTTTATGTGTATGGTAATGCTGTAGTTCCTTACTGCAGTTGAATGGTCATATGTGAAGTTAGCCTGCCTATAATTATATAGCTTTTAAAACTGACAAAAAGAGAGGAGTAGAACTGAAAGGAGAAGAAGGCTTCTTCACTTTTTTTTAAATACAAGGAAAATAGAAAACTACACTTTTTAAATGAAAAGACATTGTTAAAATGCATATTTTTATTTTTTCTGTAGAATTTATGTAATGTTGATATATTATTTTAATATAGAATTTGATTTTTAAGTTATATAATTATTAGTGATTTTAATCTATAGTGTCTTTAAATGTGAGTGCTAACTTGAAGTCTTGTTGATGGAATTTCTTGGTCCTGTTTTCTTTGTGATGAAGTGAAATAAAAGATGTGTCACTATATGGTCGACATCAGAAATCCTTCTGTTGTGAATCCAGACTGATGAGTTCTTTTATTATTTTGAAAGCTAGAAATCAGTCTTTTCAAGATTAATGCTTGAGAGCTTGTTTGAAAAATTGTGCTGAAGTAAATCCTCTGTCTGTACGCTATTAGCCAGACCTTGAAATAGATAGTGCCAGGTGTCTGATAGCAAGGTGAGAACAGAAGGGCTTTTGCCAGATGGTCTCTGACATTTGAAGGCAAATAAAATCGCTGAGTAGTATTTCAGAGAAAAGAAAAAAAAACCTACCACCAAAACAACCCCAAATCTGCTGCATCATCATTTCATTACAATAAAGATTAAGCACGAAATTCAAATCAAGAAAAGATCATGGCACTGAAGGCTGTCAAGTGTGTGAAGGTTTAGCCTGGGCTTGAATTGTGATACCTCTGGGTTTTTGTTTTGTTTTCTCCTCAGCTCCGTGGGACTGGCAAAAGCTGCTTTAGAAGCAATTAACGGTTTCAATCTCTTTGGAAATCAGGTAATACAAGTGTTTGTTTTCCCTCCTTTTTTGTTCGCAATAATGATTTACAGGGTGGATCAGAGGATGTTTAGAAGCATCTGCACAGTTTGTTAGATTCCAGCTTTTAAAAAAGTTTGCAAACTGTTTGCTGCTGTTTCAGGTACAGAATTTATCTGATAAAATCATTAATGCCCTTAGTATCAAGAATCACTTGGGGTTTTTCCGTAAAAAAATTCTAAAGTGGTTGCAGCTTAGTCAGAAAATGAATTTTGTTGCCAAAATGTTTTTTTCCTTCAGAACCATATCTGTTGCCGATGCTAGAATATACCTCCACTTCAAGCATTACCTTCCTTTTGTCTGCTTCCTTCCTGTGGCTTTTGATCAAGACTTTAAACAAGCTGCTTTTATATAATCCCACTTTTTAACCGGTTTTTAATTTCAGTGTGTTGCATGGCCATAAAGTCTTTTCTCATCCTTTCATGTGGCTTGGATCAATTAGGAAAGCAAGCCTTTCCTGAGGCTTTTATACCCGCTGGGTATTCCCCTTCTGTGTGCAACTTTTTTTGGTGCTATACCTACAGTAGTCTGTAACTAAAATAAAAGAATAGTCTTTCAAATTAATGGTTTAGAAAATGTATAAATGGAAGAGAGATGCCATACATTTTAAAAGCTGATGTCAAGTGTTCAGAACTAGGAGCTAGTAAGGGTCTTCAGTAATGATCAGACAGTACACATGCATTGTTATTCTTGCAGAAATGACATTCATCTAGAGTCTTTACCTTCCCAACAGTTTCAAGCACTGGTAAATGTGGCTGCTGAGGTTTTTTTCAAATTATTTTTTGCTGAATTCTGAAACGGATGAATGAAGTGCTGAAGCAAGACCAGTTTAAATGCTTTGAGAGTTTTTTCCGAGATCTGTAGTTGGCATTAACAGAACCCATTTTGACCTTCAGTCCACACAGAGTTTGCTTTTGTACTTAGCTCCAGCTGTGTTCCAGCAGCTTTGAGAAATCCCTTGAGCCCCTCAAGAGGCTTGTTTGCACCTGCAGCTGCACAGGTGCCTCCTGCAGAAATCACTGCTGGGGGACCGCTGCTTACGGCAAGAGCAGCATGTTAAAGTCTGACCTGGGCAGAGTTGTTGTGTATCAGCTGCATGCCCTCTATTGGTTTGGGCAAAACCAATTGTTAACTTCTTTTTTTTCATAAATCAAGTCTCTGTAAGGTGATCTTACTCCAGAAATCTGCAGTCTTCAGAGAAGTGAAAAATAGTTCATTTGTCAACCAAGGTGCTTATGGGTTTACGAAATGCAAATGACTCTGCTCTTGAATCCTCAGAGAATCCTTCCCTGCAGCACAGACTTTGGAACTGCACGTGTAGGCAGGTTGTGTTCAGAGTTTGTAGATGAGTTTAGAGATTCGTGAATAATCAGAATCTGGATTAAGAAAAAAGTTAACAAATCATCAAAGCCAGTGTGAGTATTTGTGTACATTCTTACTGCAGCACTAGTCAGTGTATATCTTGCTACAATGACTGAGAAAACAGATTATTTTCCAGGAGGACAGTGGACAAAGTGTTTTGTTTAGCCTAGTAAAGCAAAAGCTGAGTATTTTTATGATACCTGTGTGTAATTACAGTGCACTTAAAGAGTAAGAATAAAACCCTTTAGAAAGGCATCTCAGTGGACAGTAGAACTGGCACACAAACAAGGGTGGTGAGGTATTTATGTAGAAACTTCACTGGAAATCAAAGTTTTTAATAATTAGAATGGTGGGCTCTGAAGCAGTCTTCCTAGAAAGATAGTATGCCAAAGAAACTGCTGTTTAGGAGAAATTTGGTGGATTTATGAAATTTTCTGGGATTTATGACCATGGTGGAATGAATTCACATTGAATGTGTTCTCCAGGGAGGGAGTGATGCTAGTGTTCATTATCAGTTGCAACACATATGAGGATACCTGTTCAATAACAAACCTGAATTTGCAAGAACTTGCCTACTGGTAATAGCTCTAAATGCTGTTGATTCTGTTTAAACTCTACCTCAGCCAGGGGAATTTTTTTAGTGTTTCAGGAAGCATCAAGAAGTTGACAGAGAAATATAGTATAAAATCACTGATTTTATTAGGAAGTAGATTTTGCTAAGGGGTAGATGTTGGTGATGCAGACCTTAAAATAACTGAAAAGCAGACCACTTTTATTTGCTATGAAAGTCCTTTTCCAAAGCAGTACCTGTGCTGAATATCCAGTTGTTTGTGTTCTAACTGACTTGTAATGAAATATTCAGCATCACTGTTTAGAACATTTCCTGCATTCACAGGGAAGAACGTCTACTATTTTTTGTTTGTCCTTAAGACAAGAATTAATGGAAGAATTAATTGCTTGAATGAATCATATAATTACTAATCAGTGATAAAGCCTTCTAATTTTGGCTATACTTCAGTATGTTTAAAAATCAAAATATTTTTGACTTGATGTTGCGTTATGTTTTCTGGTTAAAATTTTCAACTGCCAATCAATGACAAAATAACCTAAATTGAAGACAGAACCAGTGAGTTTCAGCAGAGTACACAAACCTTCTTCCCTTTGCCTTGAACAAATGCAATGTTGTGTTCACAGGGCTGCTCTTGGTCTGTTATATTTGTGGATTTTGATGCCCATAACCGGAACAGACAGACCCTGTGCTCATTGCTGCCCCGGGAGTCCAGGTCTCATGTAAGTCATTAAAAGAAATTCATCTCAACCCAGTGTGGGGAAAGCAAGAGGATATGAATTCTTAATTGTATGATGGACCTTCTGATCTGCTTGATAAAGATGGAATTTGCTGGGAAGCTGTTAAATCTTTGCTTCTTAAGTGTCACTGTGATGTAGTTGTTTTTCTGAAGAGGAACTGCAATGGTGTTCTTTATTTTTTTAATACTTAGATTAAAATGGTGACCTCTTGGTAGCTTTCTAGACAATTTTAAAATAAAGTTTGAAGTAATTTAAGTGAGATTTGCAGCCTCGGTGATCTGTTTTTCTTTTGGCCTAGTTTCCACTGTACACTGTGTCTGCACTTTTGAAACCCTTTGTTTTAGCTTTAATTCTTTCTTTTGTCTAGGAAAAAAGCCTTTAAGGTTGGCTTATCATAAATTGCTGAATATGAACAATTTCTTGTTGTTATAAGCTACCGTTACAAATCTATTTCCTTAGTGAGTAAATCTAAGTGACATAAGCATAGATTACTTAAAAAACATCTATTTCAGTGCTAGCATCAAAGGTAAATTTAGTGTTAGAGAATAAGTAATTTAAAATGAGTGATAATAGAGTTCTGCTTTTTTATTCATTCTGGATTACAATAGCAGCTTTGTTCATGAAACAGGCTATTAATCCTAAACATTAATAGTTTACTTATTGTGTAGAAGAATTATAGCAGAGTTGTAATGCTGGATAATTAAAATAAAAGGCACTGTCAGCTACTTTTTTATAGTCAAATGGTCTTTTAGAACTCTTGCGGTTTGTTGTTTGCTGGAGACTTGAAATATTCAAACAGAAGCTGATTTTATAACTTGTCCCATAGAAACCTTTGTGTTCTTTTCTTCCTTTTATGGGTTCATGTCTGTCATATTGGCAGAAATATATTATTTTAAATAGTTAAATATCTTGACTACATCAGCAGAAAAATATCCTTTTTTGTGTGTTTCTAGAGGCTTCTCTGTAGAGATGATGCACTTGTTAATAACTATTCTTGTGTTTTTAATTCATAATAGATCCACATGGTTCCTGAGGAGGTTGCTCTTTTTTTTTTTTAATTATTCCCTTTTCTTCTTAATTGTAAATCAAATAGGCTTGTTTGTTCTAGCACATTTGGAATATTTCTGAAAAACCTGTTCAGAAATGATGGTTGAATCATAGGTACTTCTCAGCATTGCACCTTCCTAAAATATTTGTGCTTCTTTTTGGGCATATGACACCCAAATGTTTGTGTTTCCTCCAGAAATAATCTGGAGAATGTATCTTAAAAAGCAAACAAACAAAAAATGATAAAACACAAACTTTTAGAATGTTTTCAAATATGCCTGCACTTTATCAGCTGTAAAACAGGTGACATTCCAAGTCATATGACTTATCTTCTAAATTGTGTATCTGCACATTTGGTTTGTAGTTTATCCTGATACTTCCTAAGCAGTCATATTTTGCACACTATTTTCCTATATTAGCACTGTGATTTTGATAAGATAATGTTCCAAATGTATATTTCACTTAGTAAGTTACACAGTCTTTGTTTGTGCACCAAACAATTGTCAGGGATCTAATTAAATTTGTAATGTCCTATTTCTCCCTCTCCTGCAGAATACTGATGCAGCTCTTCTGCCCTGCCTTAGTTACCCTGCATTTGCTCTGGATGATGAGGTTCTGTTTGGTCAAACACTCGATAAAATCATCAGGAAGTTGAAAGGCAAATATGGGTTTAAGAGATTTCTGAGGGACGGGTACAGAACAGCGCTGGAGGACAGGACGCGGCGTTATTACAAACCTGCAGAGATCAAGGTACAACCCCTGCCCCACCCCTGCCACCCTCCAGGCAATGGAATTGCACTGGGATTCCTGAGGCCTTCAAGGCAAGGAGATGCCTTCTGTAATTTCCATGTGCAGTTTTCAGACATTGCTAAGTCAGCGTTGAGTCATTGGTTTGTTTTGTAATGAATGTGCTTTCATTTACATTTAGGGTACAGTTGATTTCACATAACAAATAAGGAAATTATTTATCATTTCATTTAATTTCACAGCTGACTACAGTCTGAGTGTGTGGAAAATAATTTTGCTTTTGATCACAGTATTTATCAGTTAAGGTTATCTAAATGAAAATTTATTTCTTTTTTTCCCCCATAGTTTCTCTGTGAAAAATAAAGAGTAGATTATTTAAATATTCTGCTTGAGAATGTGCCACAGCAGATATAAAGGCACAGTTCAAGTGCCCACAAAATTAAGGAACAATAACCTAAATGTACTAAAAGATTTTTGCATTCATGTTTGTCTTTTGTTGGTTAGAAATTACTCTACAGGATTAATCAGATGTATTTCCTTAAATGAAAATGATGAAATGTCTGATCAATTTTTCTTACTTGCAGCTTTTTGATGGCATTGAGTGTGAATTCCCTCTGTTTTTTATTTTTATGATAATTGATGGTAAGTATAGCTTTACATTCCTGTTCCTTAAAGGCATTAGAGAGATGAGCTTTTAGAGGAAAGATACCAGATTATTTTCCTGTCCTGCCAAAATAATGCACATAATGCAGTGACACTAAATATCTCCTTGAGGGTTCTGCCTCCTGGGTTCAAAAGCCCCAAGCATCCCAAACCCCTATATTTCAGCATTTCTAATGTGAACTGTTTTTAGAATGTAACTCAATCAGGCTTTGTTAAGAGCTTCAATCTGTGGCAGTGTCCTGCATTGCCTTTTAAGCCTAAAAAACTTTCAGATGTATCAGAATTTCACAGCAGCACGGGAGAGAAGAGGGATGGAGAACACCCTGCCACACTCAGTGTGCACCAGGGCTTCTTAACTTGAGCTTAGTGTGGCAATTGACTCAGAATTCAGAAAAGAACAAAGGGAAAGGTTTAGTTTCCTCCTGGCCACGATTTTTCACTAAGTCAGTCTGATTGAAAAATATAGCAAAATAAAAAAATCAAAACAGGAATAAGAAAAATGACACCACCTAGGTCTTGACTTGAGGACAGGAGACACACCAAAGAAATTCGAGGGATGATCTCAGGATGGAAGCCAGAACTCGCACAGAACAGTAGTCTGAATAAGAACATGACTAGATTTACAACTGGCAAAAAGATTTTTAAATGGATTAAAATCTGTCCATCTTTTCTTTCTCCTGTAGCACATTGAATAGCTTTCAGATTTAGACAGTGAGGGGCACAGAAATCTGCCATCAGCCTCGACTCCTCTGTGGCCCCCCACAGATAAAATATTTTGTTTGAAGATATAATAAGGTTTCACGATTGATATTTCTAAAGATATGTGTGACATTTTTCAAAGAGAGAGTCCCAAAACTGAGGAGAAAGGCACTGACATTTAATGCTGCCCACTTGCAGTTCTGGGAACAAAAAGATAGTCATCTTCAACTGAGTTAACAAAAGAATAAAAAAAGCATTTTACACTTCTTGTATACAAAAAACCCTAAAAAATATCTGCTTTGCAGGTACTGTCCTTGTCCTTTTTGTCTGGACCACACTTCTAGGAAATAGAACAATTCTGCTGGTAGATTTTGTGCAAATGTCTCCAAACCCACAAGCTTCCTTAATGCAGAATTTGAAGTGTATACACAGCAATGGCAAAAAGACAATGACGTGGGAGGAGCAGAGATTGCTCCTGTGTCATGACTATCCTCGAGTGTTTTGAAATATTTCACTTTAAACACACCTTTTTTGTGTGCAAACTTTGATTGCATTTGTGTCTCTTGGCAACTGTGTATATTCCTGTATACATAGCCAGGAATATTTAAATGTGTAGTGAACAACACTTGTCAAGCTTTGGGTTTGGGTGGAGTGTTGAAGAGCCATGGAAAGAAAAAAAATTTTGGTGGTTGAAAAAGGAAGTATTGGTATAAGATTTATAATGCAAAGTTTTCATCTAGCTCGTTCCCCTTTAACTGTTAAAAAATATTCTACTTTAAAACATCACTGTGTTTGTCAAATAGATCTGTGTTTTCTTTGATGAACAGAAATGGGTTTTATATTATTGCTGTATCTTTTCATTCAAGAACTTTCAATGAACTGAACATCGATCATGCTAGGATTCATCAGATTCATCTTGGGAAGTTCTGCTAAAACAACCTTTAAGGGACTTTTAAGGGCAGTCCCAAACATGCCAGTGTCTCCCCAAAAGCAGCATCAGGGATTTGACTGTTCTGATCTTCAGCTCAGTCTTTTACTTTTCATGAGCTATTTAGTGTGTAGGCACTTAATATTTAGTTTTGAAAAGTAAACACTAGATTTTTTGCTTCTTCTTCTTCTCTGAACTTTGAGATCATGGGAAAATTATATCTTCCATTAAATCAATTATTGTTTGGTTACTTTTAGGTGTTTTTAGAGGAAATCCTACACAAGTAAAGGAATATGAGGATCTTCTGGAACCTTTGCTTCAACACACACCTGAAGGTATTATCTGGAAATTGTTCTTCTGAAACACTTGTAGGTTTTTATTGACTTGAAATGATGTTGCTCATCATCATGAGTGTCGCATCTTAAAGTTTCTGGGTGTGTTTTGGTGCCTCACTCATTTGAATCTAGTATCTCTAATAACTGTTGCTTTTCCATTTTTTCTCTGCTTCTTGCCAGTAATGTTTTTTTTTGAAGCAGAGAGTAAAACACTACAACTTTATTCCATTTGTCACCTGTTCTTTATCCAAATTAATTCAGGAGTAGAACAATATTAAGGTGAAATTTAATTATGCAGGAAGCATAATAATTTTCTTTTCAATTTCATATAATTAGGTCAATCATTTGTAATCACGTCTTGAAATTCCTGATGCATATCCATGTAAAAGGTCTGAAATAAAGTTTATTGATCTACAGTGATCAGCAGTATCTGTTGCATAATTCTAGATATGAGGTATAGATCTTCTAGTAGTGAAGTTATGCCATTTTGTTTCATGTTTCAAAATTCAAGTGCTGGTTTTAAACATTTAATTAATAAAAGTATGCAAAACCAAGTTGACTATTTCTGACCAGGAATTTTAGTTGGGAAGAGTTGTCTGATACTGAGCCTGTGTTAAGTGGGGGGCACAACACCCTGAGTGTTTCACTGGGACCCAGCTTTCATTGCTTTTGGCCAAGGCTTCTTAACTGAATTGCATTTTCCTTCAGGTTTTTATTTTTAGTTTGTGCAGAAGGTGCTGCACAGACAACATAACCTGTTCTGGGAAGGAATTCTGAGGAAATGTCTGGTGAAATACAAAGTGGTTTAATATTGCCCTGGGATTGCTCACCGCAGAGATAACCATGAATGACAACCTCCGTTCAGTCAGACTGTTACTGGGGTGCAGTATTTCCTGGTTTGGATGCACCTCAGCTTTATTCGGGGACTCCACTCAATGAGTGAGGGAAGTGATGTTTACTCACGGGCTGTGCTTGCTGTCCCCAGGGTGCCCTGTTGTCCCCAAGTATTACTACGTGCCTGCTGACTTTGTGGAGCTGGAGAAGAAGAGCCCGGGCAGCCAGCGGCGCTTCCCCAGCAACAACGGCCGTGATGGGAAGCTGTTCCTGTGGGGCCAGGCTGTGTACATCATTGCCAAGCTGCTGGGTGAGAGCTGAGCATCTTCAGCAGCTGTGCTCTCTGTCCTGATCGTGTTCCTCTTGCATCTGAACCACACACTGGCTTGAGTTTTAATGGTCTTTGAGTGGCCTGTGTGTCCTCTGCTCTGGTACATTAGTGACAGACAGAAATTGCTTTGCAGTCTTTTTTTTTTTGTACTGCATACTATAAAGCTTAGTGGAATATTTCATAGAGCACTGAAAATCTAAACATGATGATTGGTTTCTTTTTTTTCTGGCTTTCCCTCTTGTTCCTTTTCTTCATGACAGAGTATATTAATGTGATGCTTTCTGGGTTAACTGTATCAGCTGCACCTGTGCAGTGATGTTTGTAAGTGATTTATAGCATTTAATTCAAATTATTGACTGCTTTAAGCAAGACAAGTTGAAACATTGAATAGCTGCAGTCTCAGAGAAAGTTAATGATTCATTCATCTGTGTTATTTTTACCCTTGTAAAAAGAAGAAATTGCATGAGCAATTGAAAGTGCGTATCAAAGTTTGACCACTGAAGGTTGTTATGGTGAATTTCAGTCACAAACTCTCAATCTCACTTGGAAAGATTTTACTACAGACTAATGCAAAAAGAGTGGTTAATCCAGAAAAATCTTCACATCTTGGATTTTTTTCTTTAGTATTTCTGTTAGGAGAAAGATATATTGCTTTCTTTTAACATGACCAGCACTTACCTGGTAATCAGTAGATGGAGTTCTGGAAACTATTTTTCTGTTAACACAGAAGGGAGACAGGCTGTTGGTAACAAAAATGAGAAAAATTGAAGGGGAGTTTAAAAATTCAGCAGTTGGCAAGAACAGTGGATGTATCTTTAGGTATGGAGGGACACAGTCTGTCTGATGCTCCACCTGTTTGGTTCTGCTGTATTCCTTGCAAAAGTCCTCTTTTAGCCAACACTTCACAGTAAATGCAGGCAATCTTGCTGTTAATAAAAAAAAAATTCTCTTTTCTTAGAGTATTAACCAAGTAATCCTCCAGTGTGTGTGTAGGTTACTGTAGTAGTTCTGCTAGTATTGATCTTGTACTAATATTTGAGTATTTCTGTACCCACAGAATGCTGGTTAAGTAAGTTCTATTTATAGTTTGCTAACTGTTGTTTGTGTAACATAAACATTCTTGCGTTTCAGTTCTTTGCTGAACATTCTTAAACAGTGCTTTTTGATTTTACTTATTTTTAAAATTTTTTTTTCAAAATTTAAAAGTAATTTTTTCCTAATTCTCGCATAGTCCATGCAGAGAAGATTTGGAGATCTTACAGCAATGTGTTCATCAGAGGTTGTTACATCAGGAACTCCATTTATTCCTACTAATTTAGAATTGGTGCATTCAATTTTGCTTCTTTCTGGTGAAAACCTGCCTGAATAACAATCTTGTCCTTGGTGCAAGTGTTTGTTACTTTGCTAGTTGGTGGGTGCTAATTAAGTGGAAGCCTGGCTCCAGATGCTTTGATATGTGGGAAGGTATTGGTTTCCCATTTCATTACCCATTCAGAAATCATTGTGTTGCCTCCAGGGTATCAATTAATTTGTGTTTGCTCAGCCTCCTCTCTCCTGCTGTGTAGGCAGCGCTCGGTTTCACCTTTGTAGCTCCTGCTGCTGTCTCTGGGACTGGGCTCTGCCTCTTGAGCTCCAGGTATTTCTAAATGCAGCAAGATGAGCCTGAGTCAATCCCTACCCTCCCACAGAGGGACAAACAGAAACAGGGACGGCAAAATTTTGATCCTTGTTACAGATGCTGAGTAGCAGAGGCAGTGAAAGCACCTGCGTGTCACTGTTGGAGGGCACCACATGTTTAAGCAACTGAAAAACTTGTTTATGAAGGAAAAAATCATGTGTTGTGCAGGTGGTGGTGCAGCTTTTCACGGAATTTCCTTCTTGCTTTGGATGAGGTTTGTAAAACCATTATATGTTAAAGTCCCCATTTTGGAGCATGGGAAAGGAATCCAAGTTTTCAGCTGTTTCATGCAACTGCAAAGTCACTCAGTCTTCTGTTTAATAGCTCTCTTTCCTTTGTTTTTCCTTAGAATTTTTGTATCTTGTTCTGTGGATTCAGTGCTGTCTAGAACTAAGAGTTTTAGCAATATTTTTACAGACCAAATGGATTAAATGTTGTCAGCTGCTGCTGATGCAGATAGGGAACTAACAAAGGAATCTGCTTTTGCAGTCCAATACACCCTTATTTGTGATAATGGTGATGGATATTCACTAGGAGTTAGCTTAAGTTTTATGTTACTCTACTGATACAGTTCTTCTAAATGTGAAATTATTCTGACCATATATTTTAATTACTGAGCAATGTAAATCAGTGTTAAAATCAGTGGGAATATTTTCAGTTTTATGCTGCTGCCTTCTTTTACTCCATGGTGTAGAGCTCACAAACATTCTTGTCAAGGCTGCATTGGTTTTCTCTTGGTGCTGAGTGCAGCCGTGAGTCACTTCTGGTTGAGATTAATACCTTATTCCCTTGTGTTGGGGCTTTTCAGAATAGGTACAAAATTGTCTTTGAGACAGAAGAAATGAAAATGTATTGTGACTTCCTCTGTAGCAGAAATTAGATGGAGTTTGGACAGTTTCCTGTCAAAATACAATTTCGGTAGGAGAACGCTTATTTTAAGGGTATAGTAGCTCATATGATTATGAACCTGTATTTAAGGAATTTGTTGAAAGTTTTTAATAGTGTATTTTTATTGGAATGCTTGATTTTTCTTTTTTTTTCAGGAGAAGGTTAAAATACTGGGATTTTAAGTTTTATGGGGTTCCACCCACCATGTAAAAAAACTCCATGTAGAAACTGTTTGATTTTAAATATTTTTAATTATGTTTTTTTCACAATTTCCATCTGAGATACCATATTGTGAGGTACCTTTGATATCTCTTATCCTTTCCTGGATTCAGGTCATGTGATTATCTTGGGATAGAGGCTGTCTGCTTTTCTTCAAAGCTAAACAACTTCTGCTGGTCATTTAGTTTATAGTTAAAGCTCTAGAATAATTCCGTGGTTGTGAATTAAGGGCTTTTTATGTGACTTGTGTTATGGAGTCTGTTGTCTGCATATAATCTATGAACATATCTTTGTGAGCAAATAAAGGCATGTTTTTTTATACTACAGTGTTGTAATTAGCTGGAGCAAGAACAGTGCTTGAGTCATTCAAGCATTCAATCATATA
Organism: Drymodes brunneopygia; assembly: GCA_013400955.1. NCBI lineage: Eukaryota > Metazoa > Chordata > Aves > Passeriformes > Petroicidae > Drymodes > Drymodes brunneopygia. The sequence goes on along the minus strand of VZTZ01020716.1, from coordinate 522,000 downwards.
AAATTAACGGAATTGTGATTTTTTTCAGTATGTGCTTTTATCAGTCATTGATCTAAAACAAAGCAGAGCCAACTACAGCACAAGTTGACATGGCTTCTTCACAAAAGCTGCAGAAAGTACTCAAGTCATTCTGTATTTTTATTCTCATTCCCTTTCAGCTGATAAATTAGTGAGCCCTAAAGATCTGGACCCCATCGGCCGGTACGTGCCCCCCCAGGACCAGCGGAACGTCAGCATGAGATTTTCAAATCAGGTAAGCACTAGCTTAGTGTTACAATATTTTTACTGAGAAATGGTCCTCTAATATTGCAGTTAAAGTGCAAGGGAAGTATTCAGTGTGTGTACATCTTCTGAATTGACGGAGGATTGCTTTTAAAAGGAAGACTGTAACGTGCAGTTTTGGGGAAGTGATGCACAGGAAGGCAAGAGTGAGCCTGCTTTTCTTATTCCTTCGAAGTAATTTCAATTTGTATTTAGAGCTCCTAAGAGCTACAAGGATGAGGGTGTTTTTTGGTTGTTTTTTTTTGTGTGGTTGATACACCATCCCTAAAGGTATTTAAAAGATGTGCAGATGTGGTATTTAGGGACAGGGTTCAGTGTGGGTTTAGGAGTGCTGGGTCAGTGGTTGGACACAATGACTGTAGAGGCCCTTTAATGATTCTGTGATTCCATGTGCTCCTGTATTTGGATTAAATGCATGGCAGGAATGAGTGACCAGGGGTGGGGAATGCTTGAAACATGGTAATTCAATCTGTAGTGGATGGGACAGCAAGATATGAACATGTCTGTAGGTAGGGAACTCCTTTTATTAAAGAGGTAAGAACTGTGTGTATGGAAATGTGTAGCTCAAAGATGTGTTTCAGCCTTTTTACTTCTTGGTAGGACTGTATATTTAACAAGTTCCTTGTTCAGCATTGTGATTTTTTTATTGAAGCATAAGAGATGAAATACTTAAGATTCACTCCAAGTTCAGAACTGAACAATGTTTTTCTTGTTCTATCCAAATGCTGCTTATCCCCTCAGTTTGCTGCTATTTCCTGTTACCAAGGTAATCCACGTGCCTGGCTGTTGGTTCATTCATAATGAGACTTTCATTGTTCACAGTGCAGCGCTTGCCACATTCATGTGAGATGATGAAAGCTCAGTGATGTCATTTGTTCCTGGTTTCTTTGTTTGTTCTTACACCGTGGGATTGTGAATGGGACAGAACCTGGGAGCTGCTGGCCCTTTTAGGGAGCCCTCAGGAGGATTGTGTTGCGTCAGGGTTGCTGCATCCAATTCCTCTGTCTTTGATTCTTCAAACCAGTCGCTTTTAATGTGCCACAGCTGAGCACTTTGAAGAAGATGAGGCTTTGTTCTAAAGGCACTCCATGACTCATCAGGTGTCTTACCAGAAAAGCATTTTCACTACTATTTGGGGTACCCAGTATGTGATAGGCAATTTCAAGATCTTCAGAGAGAAATAGCTTCTGCCCTGAGAGCTTCTCAAAAGTGATAATAAATAATGCAATGATAATTGATTTTCTCATGACGTAGACATTGAGGGCCACTTAGTGAGTCACTAAGGAACTTAGTAAAATGCAGCTACCCAGTAAAATTCAGCAATGTATTAGGGACTTTAAAAGTCAGCAGTGTTGAATGCATTGAAAATAACTTAAACAACTGCATTTTGATATTTTACTCCATCTGAAATGTATGAAGAAAGAAGGAAATCCTGGGTGTGCTTAGGTCTGTTTTATAGCTCTGTTCTTCCCAGTGGTGACACTGCTTTGCCATAGGTGACTGTGCATGTGTTTCTTTCATTTGTAAATGCCAAAACTATCCAAAATGTGGTTCCCAGTGTGGGTTAGAAGGAAGGGATGCCCTTCTGAGTTAGTGAGAAATGGAGACTGTGGCATCAGGCCTTTGGCATTGCAGCCTCTGAGCAGCAGCGTAGAAATGGTGACCAGAAGGGTTCATGTCCCTGTAAGGCCTCCAGGTGGTTGTGGAACTTCTTTGGGATTGTTTGTACTGAAACAGCTGCTGCAGAGTTTTGGGTGGTTTTACTGCTACAGCAGTGTCAGGGCAAAGTGTTCCTTCATGCAGGTGTCAAATGGGTCATTGTTAGAAGGTTAAAGATGCAAAGATGTCCTGACGTGACTCGGGTGAGCTGTACCAGCAAAGGTCTTCAAGTTCCAGCCAAGAGTCTTGAGTCTGGCTTTTTTAATCCACATTTTAGATTTGTTTAACCAGCTTGTCTGAATATTTGATGATGGCATTTTATCTAATTGAGCTAATTTATGCAAAATCAGTATCTAGTATTTGCCTTAAAGTGCAGGGAAAATGACTAAAAATACTGTACAAAATGAGAACACAACACATCTTAATGATGTCTTTAGAAATCAAAAGTAGTTTCTTCACTTTAATGATGTCTTCTCTTTTTCATATAGCTAAAGAATTATTCTATTAAATTGAACAGAAAACTATTTCCACTTGTATTAAATTTTATTCCTGTAAGCAATAAACAAGGATATGTAAAAATTTCAGAGGCCTGTGTATATAAATTTTGTTGTGATACAGTGTTTTGGAAAGAGATGTACCCAAAAGAAGGCTTTTTTCATTTTTATTTGAAGCTCTGTGTTGACTAAATATTTCTTCAAGAGATGTGTTTTCTATGTAGGCATATTTTCATTTTGTGCTTGCATTGACTATAAACTCTAATCACTTGCCACTGAAAAATGTGATTAATTTAATATATTTGTAGCTTTGGTGCCACTACAAAAATATGTCTGATACCCACATAAGAGTGTGGATTTAAGCAAGCAATGGAAAGTATTTCAAATATTCCAGCCTTACTTTTACAGCTTGGAAGCATCAATGAAGAATTAGTTAAAAGAAAGTAAGGTCATATAGACCTCCAAATGCAAAAGTGCTATGAACACTGTATTTATAACTATGTATAATTACAGCTGTGAATGCATCAGAAAATCAGATCAAGGACAATCTCACTGCTCGTAGAAAACTGAGGCATCAAATGAGCAGTACAGTAAAAACATAATGGCCACTAATACTAATTTTGTCTGTTTATCGTTTGAAGGAAATGTTTTTTCTCCTAATTCAATGCCAAAAGCCGTTCTTTTCCACTTGCAGGAGGCTCTGTCCATATGTTCTTTCTTGGGGAAGTGCCAGCGCGGTGCTGGAGCAGGGCTGGCTTTGCTGGGTTTATTCTGTGTTCAGAACACACTCGAGTCTAACAGCAGTCAGAGGGGATCTCTCTCCTCTGCTTTGCAATCCTGATGGTCAGGTTACAGCCCATTCAGGAGTTTAAAGAAATGGAATCGTGCATACTCTGTTTGCTTTGAAAGGAGATAATGCAGGGAAATGTGGTTCAGGGTGACTCTTTAAAAGAGCTTGTTTTACTCTTCACTGTCTCCAGATTCAGGAGAGAGTCTAACGCAGTTTGGGCTGTTGCATTCTGTTTTGGGAGGCTGCAGTGTAGAATAGAGCCTGGGTGGTAACAATAACGTTTTAGAAATGAGGTAGAGTGGGGGTTTTTTGGAATTGTTTTGTATTTTACTGGTGCATTTGAAAACTGATTTATTGCTGTCGTATGTTTAATTTATTCTTTAATAAAAAAATCATAATCTGTCCAAATTGCCAGGGTAGGACTTTTTTATCTTCTGGGTTGAGTTGAAATATGTGTTTAGGGTTACAATTAATTAACTGAATTCTCTGCATATGATGACTATATTCTTTTAATGTTTTGCTGTGTAGAGTTAGCAATAATTTGTAAGGATTTCATTTCAGTTACTGGGAATTCAGATTAATGCCTACTGATGAAGAGAATAGTCAAAATAATAGACTGTGTTTTAAATTTATTTTCAGAGAAATAGATAACATGTAAAGAAGGAACTGAAATTATTAATTGCAGATAGACTGAGATATTGTAAGGTTTTTATGGTCAGGATTAGAGCATGTCTAATTTGGATGGAACCATATTGGATTATTTGTTTTGTCATGTTAATTATAAACATATTCTTGCTTTCATTCCTGTTATTGCAATTGTCTATCACAGTTAACACAGTTCTAAACCTGCCAAATGCTCTTTTGGAATTTGAGGCACATATGTGTGCTGTGCTTGATTTCAGGGCTCTGGTGTGTCCGTGCCAATGGGCACAGGGTGGGCAGCAGTGGTCAGTGCTGTCAGAGCAGCTCTGGGACAGTTGGGGTGTGGCTCAGGAGCAGCCAGGGCGCCGTGGGGGTGCAGGGCAGTCTCTCCTGGTGTGAGCTGTTCCTGCCTCTCCTTGTTCCATGTGCTTGGGAAGCTCAGTGGGCACCATTTCCATCGGGGTCCTCAATGCTCTGCCCCCTTTCTCCCAGGCTCACAATGAATGGGGTTTTTTCAGAGTTCTGAGGTTTCCTGGCAGTGGAAGCAGCAAGGCACAGTGATAACATCTGTGCAGTGAGAGTGCAGCAAGGGCTGATACTGAGCTGCTCTCTCTGCTTGTGCCAGCAATGGAGTCAGGGATTTTTCCCTTTATCCTACCTCCAACAGTTTATAACCTTGTTAAAAACCATGATTTCTTTCTGATTTTTTTTATTCTCCTTTTTGGAGAGGAAGAACAACTAATCAGTCTTTTATCTTGTCCTTCTGAGGTATATTTATCATCAGCACAGCGTGCAGAATACAGCAGAAACCAACCCTGCTGCCAGGGATCCAAGGTGGAAACACGAGGCAGGAGGGGGAGCCTGGGCAGGGGGGCTGTTGTGGTGTCTTGGGGAGACAGTGATGGATGCTGTGGGAACAATACCTGAGCTGGCCTTATTACACTGATGAGAAAGCCAAGATGTTAAAATGGAACTTTTAACAATAAGATTTATTTAGTGGAATATTTAGCAGTTTAATGCTTTTCCATAGCTCCTTTTTTAAAATATACAGCAAATACTGTATAGCACAATCCTCATTGGAAAGGGTGACTTACTTTTTTGAGTGTTTTTTCTGTTATTTTGATCTGTGTTTCTCTAGGCCACTACTTGTGATCCTCCAGGCTTTGACATGTCAAATGACAGTAACAGTAAATTTCTGTTTAATGTTGCAGCAATCCTCTAGTTGTACTGCAATGATAGTTATATTTTTTCCACAATACTTTGAAAGATCTAGTAGTTCCTCACACAGATTGTGTGTTGTGCCAGTTGTGCTGTAGCTCACTTGTGTAGCTCTGGCCTGTGTTAGAACAGCATTTACTGACTGCTGTAAATGAGTCCTGTCCTTGGCTGGGTGTGAGAGGCAGAACTCGTGGATTATCTACAATTTACAGGCCATGGTTAGCCAGTGCTGCTCAGCTCTTTATTGAGAGGGTACCAATTGAGTCTTAGCTCAAAGACCACTGCCCAGGTTAGATCACAGGCTGTCTACGAATCAATAGTCTTGAAAGGGGCTCTTTTGTTTTCAGGTGGGGAAGGCTTTTGCTTTTTATTTTTTCCTGAATGATTATGACTGAGTTTTGGGTTGAGTTTTCCTACTGTTTGTGTAAATCCAAGTGACAGCACAATCTTATTCTGAGCAAGAAAATCTTCTAATGTCACTTGAACTTCTGACTTCTTCATCTGGTCTCTCTGGGCACATACTTTCTTCAGAAACGTACTTCATGTGGCAAAAAGTCCAAAGTTTTTAGTGCAAATGTAGTGCTGACAGACTTCTGGGAAAATGTTACCAAGAATTTCTTCTGCAGATCTTGTGCAAAGATCTTTATTGATACCAAGGCTCACAGCTGCCTGAGCAACCAAGTGTTCCCTCAGAAGTTCTTGTTCTAAATCAATGTCAATCCCTCTGTCATCACAAAAGATGCTGTGTTTTTGTACAATCGATAGAAGATGTGTTTAATTCTGCCATTCATGTTCTGGTAATTTCTAGACAAAAGTTGACAAAAAGCATTTTAGTAATGAAAATGTGAGGTGCTCTTGGTTGTGTTGTTTGCCAGCCAGTGAATGCCAGAGGAGTGAACAAGGACCAGGGGGTTGCTCATAGCTCATTCCTCCAGTGACAGGAAAGGTGAATTGCCATTCAAGACCCAGGGAGTCAAGTCAATGATTTCACCCAACACGTTGAATTCACTCCTATTTGCATGGTTTCCTGATGTAAAATACTGGTATTTCTTTCAAGCGTGAAGTGTCTGTGTAATAAACAATGCAAGGAAATGCAGCTGTCCCCTGTAAAATGTAATATGTCTTTCATGTCACTAAAGAGCAGCTGTCTGATGACAATTTTTCAGAGTAAAGGGTTGAAATCATCAGGTCATTATTTCTAAGAGGATTTCATTGTTTACCCAAAAAGCTGAATAATTTCACTCATTACAAAAATAGGTATCAAAACAATAGGTCATGTTAGGCATATAGGAGATGTGTTGATTGGATAAACTCTGAATTTCTGTATGAAATAAAATGTTTCTCCTGTGTAGTTCTTCTTAATTAAAGAAACCCCCAAACTAATCCAAACAATGTAATGATTACCAGAAATCTATTTATTACTAATTCTCCAAAATGTCTCCTGCAGAGTATTATTGGTAGGACAGGCTTCCTGTAGTCTTGAGATTTACAAATCTCTCAATTTGCTCACACCATAGGAAAAAGCAATGCAGACAGTGCTGTCTGTCATAGTTGTGGATTGTTTAAGTAGCCATTGTCCCTGGTCATGCTGCAGTGAATAAAATTTTTAGTCAGCAATGGCAGTAATGATTTTGTCATTATTTTCTAGGGTCCTTTAGAAAATGATTTGGTGGTGCACGTGGCCCTGATAGCAGAAAGCCAGCGGTATGTATTCACTTCTATTGAGTACCTGTGTATTAAGGAAGGGTTGAACAATACATCTGAAATGGTGTGGAATAAAATACTGCTCCTCATATTCATCTGCTGCCAAGAGAATTGTTCAGGCTGTTCTGTGATTTGTCATTAAATGTATCTACATTTCATTTGTAGCCTACAAGTTTTTCTGAACACATACGGAATCCAAACCCAGACCCCCCAGCAGGTGGAACCAATTCAGATATGGGCTCAGAAAGAACTTGTCAAAGTAAGGAATTCTGTATTTAAAATTATTTATCCATCTGTATATTTCTTTTGTAAAGCAAGAATTTCTATCAAGCTATTAGCCTTGTATCTCTATAAGCTGTTGTCTACGTATTTCTGTCCTCCTAATGCAGTTGCAAGGTGTGCTGGCACAGGAAGTTACAGATGCCTGCAGCTTTCAGGGAAATGTGGGAGCCCATGTGTTCTGTGTTATCTGATTAGGTTCATTGCCTGAGCCACTTTCAAAGTATAATGAATGAATAATAAAATTTTAATAACATTAGTAGCTTGGTAAACTGAATGAATCTTGATGGAGAAACAAGCAAATGAGCAATAGTCAAAGAAATGGGTGAAGGCAGTCGGCATAAACCATCACAGGATTTCATAGTGCAGCCCCTGGAACAGCATTATCCACATCTGTCACTGTGTTCCCTTGGATTGACTTTATCCAGGAAGTTTTGGGTTTGAAATCCTTTTGGTTTACCTCTGTAGCTGAGCACATTTAACATCCCACAGTCAGAAATTAGTGGGATGAGGGATCTTCTTCAGGATCCCCTTCATCCTCCCTGAAGGCTCTGTTTTCTACAGGGGCAAGGAGTCTCCTGAGGGACAAGCACAAGGCCTAGGCTGGCCCTGCTGCTCCTGGGTGTAGATCAGGTACACAAAGCTCCTGCCTGGCCCTGTGTTGTACAGATGGGCTCAAACAAGACCTATGAATGTCTGGGGGCAGTGCAGTGACAAATTCTGTTTGGCAGCCCCAGGGCCCAGTTGTAGAACAGATCACTGTGTGGGGCTCTCCCCCAGAAATCAGGTCATATGGCCAATGCCATGATCTGCATCAGGAGTCTGTAGGACACAGGAAAAAAGTGAGCCCAAAAATAGAGAATGTAGCAACATATTTTGGGTTTCTTAAGTTTGCAAAGATGAAGGATGTACTAAAACCTGGCTGTGGCTTATCCAGAAAAATGCTTACCCTGAATATGGGCTGCCACTAACACCTGAGAAGTACTAAAACGGAGAAGGGAAATATCCGTGTTTCCATTCATCCATGTTCATTTCTGAACCCATTTTTTCTCACTAGCTTTCATGATAATATATTCCAAAATATGTTCTCTTTGTCTACATCTGTCCTGAAATTCTGTACCTGGAACTTTGGTTTAACAAATGAATACTCCATTACTTTACTATAGGAGTATATAGTCTCTCTGTCATCCATCACTTCTTTAGTTTCCCTGACAGAAAGATGAGACCTTCATTAGGTTTTATTATTATCAATTAAATTTCTATCTAAAAAATGTCTGTGTTAGGATTTATTTTTGTAAAGCTGTTGAGACATCTGGCAATTCTGACACTTCCTTTATCCTCAATGTGGGTAGGTACAGCTGCCTCATCAAAATTTACTTTACAAAGGAGTGCCATGAAAATATTAATTCACCTGATACAAAACCTCTTCCTAATGGGCTTCCAATAAAGGCTCTGCCAGTGCTGTGAAGTAAAGAGAGTGTTTGGGGTGTTATGAGAACTGGGTTTGATCTCTGGGCTTATGGCAATAACCAAAATGAACCAAAAAGCAAAGAAACAAAAACTCCTGGTACTTGTCATCCTTTGTGAGGACAGGAAGCCAACAATGGAGCAGTCAATGTATTTTGGGGAATAGAAAGTTGATCCATGGAAAATATGGATGTCAGTATTTCCCAGTCTGATGTTGTCAATTCTTAGGAGTATTTCATTTAATCAGAAACTTCTGAGCTGCTCTGGTATCACATGATAACACTTTAAATCTCTAGACTTATTAACAGTCATGTGTCCAAAAAAGTTCTGTAAAACAAATGGAGAGGAACTGAAAGCACAGCTTGAAGTCACATAAACAGAGCCACAAAGTGGGGGCAGCAGGGGAGTGAAAAGGGAAGGAAGAGATAAACAATGAAATGAGCCAAGATACACTTAATCCATAGGAAAAATGTACATCTGGAGTGGAAGTAGAGCACAGGAGAGGAGCAGAACACCCCTGGGCATGGACTGAGAGAGGAAAGGGAGCACAGAAACAGATGGTGTGCAAGACCAGTGCAGTTTGGGTCATGCTCATAAATCAACCCAACAGCCCAGTCTGCTTTCACAGCCATTTCTTGCTATTAGCAGCTTTAGTAATCCAGAATTGAAGGGCTTTTTAATAAAAAAAACCAAACGTGCTTGAAGCAGCTGGACTTGAATGAAACTGTGCAGTGTTCAGTGCCCGGTGCTGCATCTGAGCTTTGATTGTAACAGATCAGGGTGGAGAACTGTCACTGCAGGAGGAAACTGCTTTAGTAGCCTGGGTATCAACATGGGGCCTCAAGCTAGAGAGTCTTGCAGGAAACAGACAGTGTTACAATCTAATGCAGTTCTGCTTTTGTTAAGAAAGCATTTCATGTTCTGCATTCCAGAAAAATGAAGGTCCTTTTAGTGTAAAATTGCCCTGTCTACTGCAATTCTTGCAGTCTCCCTTACTTAGCACAAGAAGAGGTTCAGCATTGTTTGGCTTTGTTATGCAGAGATGGGTTATTGAAAGCTCTCAGTGTTGTGATGGCTCCATCCTGCCCCATGTGAATACAGTTCCTTACTCTGGATGAACAGGTCATGTAGGTAATTTTGTTTGTTTTCTATTTTAAATTGCTCCTGGTATTAGTGCAGAAACATGGGCAGGATCAGGAAGGCCCCAAGCTGACAGCAATAGAAAGCTATTGAGTGTGATGTTTGTTCAAGTGTTTGCATTCATTTGCTTCTGAATTATCTTCCTGTAACATAAAGATTGAACCTCAGAAAATGTTCAGAATTCTGAATATTCTGCAGTAACAGGCCAAATAAGGAAAAAGTACATCTTTCAGTCAGGTTTAACTGGTACATTTATACTGTATTGCTCACAGATTTGTTGTTTTCTTATGGTTTTATTCTTGTACACAGTAATAAATTAAGATTATTTTGCAAAATTGTATCCTTGTTGAAGTAATGCTAGGCATACATAACCCTAATTAAGAATCAAGCTATGAATAATGAGATAATTCCCTCTTGCTTGTGTTGCTGATGCATTAATTTTCCAGATTTGTACTAAAACTGGAGTAAAGATCTTTAAAGGGTTCTTATATTACCCTTTTGCTGTTGTATCCACACTGGAAAAGCATTACAGAAGGCAAATTTGGCTAGCCAATAAATGCAAATGATCCTTTAAAAATTATTTCAATAAGCAATTTGAAAAATAAATAAATATTTTACTTACATAGAATAAAAAAGTAATAGGAGCAAGATGTTAAAAAGGAGATGTAATATAGGAAACAGCAAGTGTTTTTCAAGAAACTCAACCCTGAATAGAAATAACAGCCACATTTTCTGGATTGTTTTCTAATCCAAGCAGACTGCACACAGCCTTGTTTGTGAGCTGTGGCAGGAGCATGAGAAAGGCTGGTATCTAGGTTTTTATCAGGTTTCCTGATTCTTTCTCACAGGCTTACTTCCATCTGGGAGTCAATGAGAAACTGGGATTATCTGGAAGACCTGACAGACCCATAGGATGCCTTGGAACATCAAAGGTTGCTGCAAGAAAAGTTTATATTCTCATTATTGATAAATATTTTAGATAAACATTTAATCTCTGTATGATTTTAACTAGAATTGAAATGTAATGTTATTTTATGCATATTTTATGACTTTCGAGTCCTTGTATTTGGCTCTTATGAATGTTTTAAAGAAAAGATTAATGGAAGTTTTCTCTCTCAACAGATTTATCGAATACTAGGGAAGACTGTAGTTTGCTACTCAATCATTTTTGATCTCAGTGATTTCTACATGTCTCAGGATGTTATGATGTTGATTGATGACATTAAGGTATTTGTAACTTCTCCTTTGAGTAACTGACAACAGTAGTCTGTAGGAGAATAAACTGCAGTCTGATGAAACAGAAGACTGAAGGGGAAACACAGTACAGTGTGTATTATTGTAATACAAAAATAAACTTGCAGCTAGAAAGTGTATTGAGACAAATACCCTGTCAGCCCAGTTTGAGGTCTAGTGAGTATCTTTCTGTGACAAAAACACTGCCTCCAAAGTGTTTGGGAATGCTGTAGGGCAGCAAGCAAATTATCATTTGTTTCTTTGGGAGAACAAATGTTCTTGGCTGAAAAAAGGAGCAAGACTGGTGTTTACAGAAGATATAAAAGCCTTACCTGGAGGAAACACAACTTGATTTTGCACAAATATTAAATCCTGCCTCCCTTTCCTGCCTGAAAGGTTGGCAGCAGTGCGGAGCTCACCTGCCTCATGCCCTGGGCTGGAGCAGCCTTGTCAGTGCACAGGAGGTGGCCCTGGTGATTCCATCCCTGTGGCTGGGATTCAAGCCCTGGATCCACACACACATTTTCTGGGTCACTGCCTGTAGTTCTGTCTCAGGGTTTGCTCCATGATCCATGCATTTGCTTAGGAGTATTTTCAGAACTTAGGAAATAGCAGGGCTTGACAGCACCTTGTACCTGTTAAAGAAATCTGTTGGTACTTTAGCAGCTGAGGGATTTTTAACCTGTTGGAGTTTTCAGGGCTATAGGTCCTCTCATGCCTTGTCCTGTATGTTCTGGTAGGTTGTGTTTGTTGTGTTGTTTGGGTTTTTTTGTGACTGCCATTCTCCCTTGCCCAGAATGCCCTGCAGTTCATTAAGCAGTACTGGAAGATGCACGGGCGGCCCCTGTTTGTGGTACTGATCCGGGAAGACAACATAAGGTAGGGAGAGAAAAGCAGCATTTGCAGTGTGGGATTTACCTGAGTGCAAGTTTAATGGAGTTCTGTTTCAAATTTCAGAGGGAGCAGATTCAGTCCCATATTGGATATGCTGGCAGCCTTCAGAAAGGGAATTGTTGGAGGAGTGAAGGTTCATGTTGACAGAGTACAGGTGAGATGTTTCTCCTGGCTGTTGTGTTCTTACCTCTGGTACTGGTACGTGTATCCTTACTACTTTTGGGGTTTGTGTGACTTCTGATTTTATTTAGTTTCCTAAAAGTCAGGAGTCAAGACTCAAGAAATTTGGTGCTGTTTGTTATGTCTCAACAGAAACATGGGTTTATTTTAATTCCTTTTGATGAGTCTTTTGAAAGTCGTAATCTTCACAGAGGATTTTCAGAAGGGAAAAGGGTGTTTTTTGTTAGGCAATCTTGTGAAATTACTACCAAAGGATAAAGCCACGGTGTCAAGCACTGAGGGATTTCTTTTGATTAGGTAATCACGGAGGGGAGAAAAAGGTGCTTCACATATATTAGAATTCTCATAAGAACTAAGATCTAGTTTTAACATCTTTGCTGTCTGAATGAATCTTAAAGCAGAAACATTTCTTCATTAAAATGTGAGAATTACCAAGACAGGTGCTGATTTTACATACTCCTGTGTGCTAGTTGATCTCAGTTTACACCTATTGAACTTTCCTTTTTTTTTAAGAAAGAAGACTAAAGACAGAGTAATGACTTCTTGTTCCCTAGAAAATCATTGATTTGTAGAAGAGCTGGGTCATTGCTAAAGGAAATGCTCCTAGCTATGATGCTTTAAGATATCCCTAGAATCTTGAAGTATTTATGTATTTCTCCTGATCACACGTAGGTCGTGTAGTCTCTCCTGGTACCACTGACTCCTCCTATAGCAAAAGCCTTTACTGCCCATGGAAAACCTTTTATTTGGCTCCAGGGTTATTGTTGTGGTTTGGTTTGTTTGTTGTTTGTTTTTTTTAAATTTAACTCCAATGACTTTCTTGCCGTGCAAGAAAGATTTACCAGGCAGGAAATTTCTCCATCTAGCTGTGTCCGTATTCTAAGCACTACATTGGATGGCCATTGGGGAGTAAACTCTCCCTTCCATTCTCACTGACCTTCTGGAAAGATCCATTTTCTAAAAAAAAAGTAAGGAGGAGTTTTAAAGGGTTTAAGGTTAAGACTTTGTTTTGTTTGTTAGCCATTAAAAAGAGCACAAGGGAAGAATCCAAGCAAATGTTTGTGTGACTTGAAGGTCAGTAGAGAGGATGGTGGGTGCCTTTCCTGCTGGGACACCATGTGCCTGCTCCAGCAGCTGAACTGCAATCTATGTCTTACTGCAGTTGGCACATTTTATTATCAGTCTTGTTTCATTACAGGGGAGGATTTGAGAAAAAGGACAAGGGACATGTTCTAATTCATGGTGTTTTCTTGAATAATTCATTTATTCCAACAAAATCTATATTGATCTTTGTGAGTTGCATTCAGCTGCTTCATTTAGGTGCACATGTTGAACATGCCTAGAGAGAATGTGTGTCTCTAATTGGGTGAATGCTCTTTTCTTCCTATAAAATATACCAAATTTGATTTAAAATTTTGTATGCTTAGAAGATTCGTAGCTCTTTTCTGGTTTTTACCTTCATTGTCATCATGTGTTCAAGCAGATGTGCAAGGCAAAGAATGAATGGCACCAGAAATAAAAGCAAAGCAGGGTTTTTATATTCTGTCATCTCCCAGGGTAACAGATCCATGTTTAACTGCAACTCGTGTACAATGAAAATGGAATATAAAAGTTCACAAAACACACTCAGTTTTATTTAGCTAATGAGAACCATCTAAAGCAGTCTTAAAAATGCTGTAGTACAATACATTTCCTCTGGCAGTAGATAAATAGGGAATTGGTATAAATTCAGAGTGAATGAATTGTAATGACTACATCAGATAAATGCAACCCTGAGTTTCAGCTGTGTCATCTTTTGAGATGGGAGTATTTGTAAGCTGCACTTGGTGTGCAAACTTAGGCCAGGCATGCTTGGATTAGGGAATGAATACAGAGTGGGAATGCTCTTTGTAGTGTTTGCCTGAAACATCAGTGAGACTGACAGGAAAACCTGCCCAGCCTTCAGCCATCCCTGGCATAATGAGCATTGGAGTCCAGAAGATGGGACTGTGCAGGACTCTGGGGAATGCAGATCCTCAGTCTCAAGTGTTTGCATCACCCCTGGCTTTGGGGAGTGGACATTGCTGGATGAAGCTGGACAGGGCAAAAGAACAGAACATGAGCTAAAAGGAGACAGCAGCCCCAAGAAACTTCTGCTGCCTTAAGGTGTCTTCTTCCTCATGAAAGAGCAAAAATACTCTCAAAGTATAAAAATATTTGGAACTGTAGATAAACAAACTACTTTCTCAATGGCAATCACCAGGAACATACTGAGATGAAAAGACAGCTATATAGTTATATACATATTTTAAAATTTCTTTCCAATTTTTGATTTCAGACATTAATATCTGGAGCAGTTGTTGAACAACTTGACTTCCTGAGGATCACAGAAACAGAAGAGTAAGGCTATGTGTAAATAGTAGTGATGACTTATTTGATAATTAAAATATTTTCTGAACTCTGAAGAAATTAAATACTTATTTTTCAGGGCTCCTGTATTTAAGAGTTTGGAGGAGCTGGATCTTCCAAAACATTCAAAAGTCAAGAGACAGTCTAGTACTCCCAATGCTTCTGACCTTGAGCAGCAACCAGATGTAAATATCAATGACTGGAAAAACAAGTCAACATATGAGATCCTGCAGAAACTCAATGTAAGAAAACTTGATAAAAGTACAGTGTAACTTCATTCTCTTGAATAAGAAATTCTATGCTGATACTTTTTACCAACAGCCACTTGGATCAGCACAGTCAGTGTTGGGGCACAGCTAATAACATAAAGTGTCTGATGTGCCTCTCCATTCCCAGGAGTTCCTCCTCTTTGTCCTGTCACAGAACTTCCTGGACCCACACGTATAACTATTAGCTCTGAGCTCTCCCAGCTGCCCCAATCATCCTTGGTGCTAAATGATCATCTAGGGGGGGGGATCCCTTTGTCTTAATAATAGACATTTTAATTGACAAACTGCAATTCAAAAGACTTGAGCAGTGGGTATTCACTTGGATGGACTAGGAGGTTCTTAATGGCATCAAGGGATAGTTCCAATCTGGCATTTTTTTCCTGTAGTAGAGGAAAACTACCAGTAACTGTTCTAGATCTGGTGTTGATATAAACACACCAAGTGTTCTACTTGCTTCCCTCTTTCATTACAAGCATTTCTGTAAATAAAAGGACCTGAAAATGAAAAATCAGGAAACTTTTCCAAGGTCAAATAATTACAACTGAATATGATCCACAGAAAAGCCTCTGCAAGCAGCAGTGATAAGGATACAGCATACATAGGGTATGGAATAGTGGAATACCCTTGAAAATAAAACATGTAGACTTTTCTTTAAATTGAAAAGGAAAAAAGGCCCTTTGGTTTCACCTGAAATTTTTAATAGCTTTTCTGGCTTTGCTTCAGTGAAGATCTGAAGGCTATTTGTGGTTGTGTTGTTGCTGTTTTTTATTTAAGGACTGCAATTGCCTGGCAAGTCAAGCGTTGCTCTCGAGCATATTGCTTAAAAGGGAAGGCCCACATTTTATCACCAAGGAAGGTAAGAACTCCTTGCATCTGGCTGTTCTGAGCACTGAGGAAGCAGCTGTATGTTTAGTTGCAATGCACATGAATAATAGCTTTGCATGCCAGCACTTGTGGAGCTCTTTTCTCTGCCATTTAGAGCAATTTCTGCGTTAAATAGGACATGCAAATTGATGGTGTGGTGGGAATGAGCTGCTGGATATATGAATGCTTTTAGATTGTTTGCAGGCCAGTGCTGTATCTGGTTGTAATTTTGAATGCATACATTAGAAAAAAATAGAGGATTTGACCTTACAAAGAAAACCAAAACAAGAGACAAGTCTATGTCTATAACAGTGTGAACTATGTGAGGCTTTATACTGAATTTTTATTCTGCTTTGATGGAATCTGACTTCAGTGTATCTGTGAAGCTCTGGTTTTGTATTATGGCTTTATGTTATGGCTTTGTTTTAGAGCAGAGGATCTAAATTTCTGTAATATAATTTTGGAAAGGCTACTGAGGCTTTGGGATTTTGTGCTGCAAAGTTCGCTGTTTTGTCTTTTTTTCAAAGACTGCCTTTTAGCTGCCTTTGTATATGTGAGTACTCCTCAGAAAAAGAGGGCTATTCAGATCGAATACTACATTCTTAGTTATTCCTCTAGCAGTGGGACTTACCTCCTGTTACAGAGCCCTGCTTCTTAGTTTTGGTAAAGGATGGCTGGTTCATGTGGAGAAGAGCTGTCATTTTGACATAAACATACCTTAGATCTGTATTGCTGTGTTAAAAATGTCATGGGATCTATAGGATATCCTGAGTTGGAAGGGACCCACCAGGATCATGGCAGTCAGCTCCAGGTCCCCCAGAGGACTCCCCAGCAATCCCCCCACGTACCCGAGAGCATTGTACAAACTCTTCCTGAGCTCTGCCAGGTTTGCTGCTATGCCCACTGCCCTGGGGAGCCTGTGCAGTGCCAGCCACCCTCTGGGGGAAGAACCTTCTCCTGATATCCTACCTAAACCTCCCCAGACTCGGCTCCGGCCATTTCCTCGAGTCCTGTCACTGGTGAGCAGAGTGAGGAGTTCTGTTGCTGCCCCTTGTGAGGATATTGCAGACCCCAGGGAGGTCTCCTGTCAGTCTCCTTTTCTCTGGACTCAACAGGCCAAGTTACCTCAGCCACTCCTCACATGGCTTCCCTGCTAAATCCTTCACCATCTTCTTATCCCTCCATGGGATCATTTCTAATGTCCTTTTATTTTCCTTCTGTTGTGGTGCCCAAAACTGCCCACAGGACTGGAAAGCCATATCACGTGGAATAAAATCCATTGGCTTCTAACCCAGTGCAGTGTTGCAAGTCATGGTTGGAATCTGCACATTAGGCACACGAAGGCTGTGAAGTGGCCTTTTCCACCAGCTGCCTGTAGGTGTTGTGAGGCTTTGGGAGCCTCAAGAGCTTTCTTTAGTCCTTTGTAGGTTGTGTTCTTTGCTCTAGAAGCACCTCAAGGCAGATTCCCTAACCTCTGTAAGCAAGCAGCATTACCACTTACAAACATTGGATCATGATGATGAACTTAAAAGTTCTGTAAATCAATGAGGTCAAAAAAAGGTGCAGTTGTGCCTCTGAGTGTTCAGAGCTAACTTGTACAGACCTTTTGGTGCCATCCCATATGAAGTAGTGGATGATGATAACCTTTTTAATATGCACCTTGTATTAAATGCTCTGAGTCACTGTCTGAGAGTTCCCTGCATGGAGACTACTGAGACTGGCATTAAATAATCACCCAATCAATAAAACATAAATCTAAAACCAGAAGCTGAAGAACCTTGGGTTCTGCAGTTTGAGGATGTACCTTATGATGGGGTGTATCTTTATATGTCAAATCATACATTTTCCCCAATATATTGCAAGAACAGGTGATATTATAGGTGTCTCTATAGCATGAGCACCAAATTCAGCTGAAATCTGGTCTGGCTTCTTCCATAACAATGTACACTGGGAGACAGGGGACTTGATTGCATCTGAATTTTAGATGTTATCTATAAGTGCTTTACTAAAGCAGATTCAAAATCAGCTGGTCTCATCAAACTTGACTTATTACTGTTAAATAAAAACCTGTGCATCTTTTTTTTGCTTGTGTTTTGTTTTTGGTTTTTTTTGTTCAATGCCTGTAGGTACTGTTGCTGAGCACATCGAAAGAATCTACAGACGAGCTGGCAGCAGAAAGCTCTGGTTTGTATACAAATATCGTGTTCCTTCTGCCTTACACCAATTTTGTTTTCCTAATCTGTTTATAGAAAGTAAGGCTGGATTCCCCCACACTTAAAGGGGGGAAAATGGCAGCTTTCCTGACAGTTGTATTGGTGCATGGCAGCTGAAGGTCTGGTTTAATAGGCTTTAAAAAATTAAGAAGCAGTTTGTTACTGTTATCTTTTAAAATAGGAAAGCAATAGGCTGGTTTTGCACTGAGTGCTATTGCCAATACACAGCCCTCATTAAACTGAAATAATGTGAGAAGAATGTTAATATTCTTATTTCCTACAGGGCATGATAAAATATTGTCAATAGCTTTGTGTAGGAAGGCTAGTGATCAGATATAAATAATTTAAGCTGATGCACTCACTCAGATTTATTGCCCCGAAGTAATTTGCTTTGAGCCTGACTTTGACACAATAACTTTAAAAGGTTTCAGCAAGTAGGTTGATATTTACATGTTTTTATTAATTTCTTTGCCCTGAAGCTCAGTAGAATTTTAATTTCTTTTTGTCAAAGTCGAGCCTGTCCTGAACTCTATTCTCTCCCTCTGTAACTATTCATAACAGGTCAGTAAATATAAATATGTTTTCCATTTTTGTCTCTTTGTAGAATTACGTGGGCCTTTGCCAATAATGAGGTAGAACCAAAATACCTTGGTGGTAATTTTTGTAATTAGCAAAAATCAGAATATTTTTAGGAACAAAATATGTAAACTGTTTTTCATTTCTCTTCCATGATTGCCATGTGACACACATATAGGTTGGTGTTGCGCTACAGTGCTGCATTTGCACAGAAATTTTCTTCTTCTATTACCCCACATATTACTACTTTACTGGTACATGGGAAACAGGTAAAGTGCCCAGAAATCTGAAGTGCAGCTCTGTGAGATTTTTTTTTCTGCTTATTTGCATTTTGATAGTATCAGCTAATGCATTTTTGAAATGCTTTGCTCTTGATCTTAAGAAGTGTGTAGCAGTTTTCACAGGAATCAACATCGACTGTTTGAGTTTTTTACTAACACCATAGAATATTTCAGCTTGTTCCTTATCTCTGTGGATAAATGATTTTTAGTAGCCTCAAAATCTGTGCTAGAAAAGCTCAATTACAGGCCTGTTAGGTTTGTATTTTGTCAGGAAATTATTATTAAATATATTCATGTCTTTAACCATCCACTGCATATATGGAGGAATGTGGTTCTTAGAAGGTACAGCTTGTTTTTAACCTAGCAGGTGACACAAGTCTCTTCTTGCTGCACATGCAAAATACTACCTCAGCATGGAATACACAGCAAAGCCTTGGTGTTATGTGTTGTACTTCCTCTTGCAACACCGTTCTGACTCTTCCTTAAATAGATTTAAAAATTACCAAAGTTTTCTTTCAAAGTGATGAAAATGTGATAAAAGAGGAGCTGGCATTTCTTACCTGTCTTTGTTCAAGATGATGTCGAGACGAGAACAAGAAGCTTTTTATGGAACTGGTAGTTTAATGAGTTCTAACTAAATATATTTTTGATCCATTAACTTATCTCTAAACTAAAAAATGAAAATCTACAGAAGATTGCATAAAATCTGATCCAAATTCCACTTTTTTTGTAAATAATGTATGTATTCAGTGAGTTAATTTTATGATCTCTGCTGTGGCAGACTTCAAATTGCTGTCTGAATTCATTAAACTAGCATGTGATATGTAGTGGGATTGCTCTGTTTTCTGCCCTCAGGTCTGTTGTGCGCTTCGCAGCAAGTCTTTTAGGTAAACTAGTGGACAGCCTTGCACCATCTATTACTAATGTTTTAGTTCAGGGCAAGCAGGTAAGTCTTTGCTCCTCAGAACTGTATTAAGGAATGATAACAGAAACTAAACAAATGGCTTGTTCATTTTGAAGGCCTCTGATGCTTCTTTTAAAAGTACCCAATGGCTGAAAAAAAACCTTATGAAAGAAGAAAAATCCAGAGAAAATGAATATATGTTTCATAATTGTATTTGGAATTGAATAATAATTTTAATTAATGACGGAATAAGACTGAAAAGACAGTTCAGCATTTATGGAAGACAGGAAGGGGCATGATTTATGTAACTCCTTGGGTTTAAGGTCTCCAGGGAGACCTTGAAACTCCTTCCAATGCCCAAAGGGGCTCCAGTAGAGCTGGAGAGGGACTTTTCACAAGGCCATGTAAAGACAGGACAAGAATTGCTTTAAAATGGGATAGGGCAGGTTTAGATTAAATCTTAGGAAGAAACTTCCCTGTGAGGGTGATGAGGGCCTGGCACAGGTTCCCAGAGAAGCTGTGCTGCCCCTGGATCCCTGGCACTGTTCAAGGCCAGGTTGGATGAGGTTTGGAGCAGGAATGTTGGAATGAGATAATCTTTAAAGTTCCTTCTCACCTAAACCTTTCTATGATTTTATCTGTATGCCCTCTTACTTCACAAAAGTAGATGGAGTGAAGTAATAAGGCATCTTTTGAAGGATTTCTTTAATGAAAATGTAACCACTCTCTCTGTGATTGAGCATAAGACAACCCGTGGGTGGCAGCTGAACAAAAGGTCTTTAAGGGTTTTCTGTTTCAGAGAAACTTTAATTATTCGTGTTTTTTCCTTTCCTAAGGAGAGCATTATTTTTCTTCCCCAGCACAATAATTTTAATTAAGTTTCTGAATAGCTGCTTCCAAATAATACTAATTGAATATTTCTGTATTTTTGTAGTAAATATATGTATGTGTATACCTGTTTATATGCAATGTTGTTGTCTTAACTCCAGACTGAGGTCTGGGTTTGTGCTTCTGGCGCTACTCATCTGTAGAGACTACACCTGCATGCAGCATGATTTGAGGCTCCTTTGCAACTTTTTTACCTAACTTCCTTCTTTCCTTGATCACGTTCTAACAGTGATCTTTACTATAGAAAAGCTAGTGCTGCTGTCTTACTGACAGTAGATTAAAACAAAACAGAATTTTAACAAAATTCCTTTTTTTGTGCTTAAACAATCCAGTACCAGCAATATATTTTCTTAAAATTAGGGCTGTAACTTTTAGCATGCTAGTAGAAATAAGAAAACAAAACTATAAATTTAATTCTGAATTTTAATTGACCTCCACAGCTGAAATGTATGAAATTCTGTAACTGTCTAAACCTAATGGACAGTCCTGATTATAACCAAAGCTGTGGTCCTGTATTTTATTTTAACTTGGAAAAATATATTCTGTATTCACTGTGGTTGTTAGTGACGTTTATTACTTCAGTAGCATCCAGTTAACAGCATTAACAAGCATCACCCATTGATATAAAACTACCCTTGTATTGTGAAAATTTTAACAAGCAAAGCGGAGTTGATGCAGTTGAGTTTCTGAAATGCTTTGCAGTGCTTTTGTTCCTGTCTGTCTCCTGAACTGTTTCCCCTGTACTACAGGTGACACTGGGACCTTTTGGCCAAGAGGAAGCAGTTATTTCTAACCCCTTATCACCAGCAGTGATTAAGAACATGATCTATGAGAAATGCCAGTTACAAGATGAAAGAGAAGCCGTGGTGCAGCAGGAACTTGTCATCCACATTGGCTGGATCATCTCCAACTCCCCAGAACTGTTCAGTGGAATGCTGAAGATACGGATTGGGTCAGTAAAGCACCTATTGTTCTTTATTACTGCTGGGATTGTAGGGGAACGTACAGACTTCAGAGAACCACAAACCTGAATCACGGTTAAAGCATCAGTTGCCTCCCACCTGTTCTGTTTAGTTCTTTGACAAGGTGACCTACAAATAGGCTGTGCTGGAGTGTTGTCACATTCCATGGTATCTGCATTTACTTTGCTACCCACAGAAGTTAATTAATTTTTTCACATTTAGGAAGAGACATGCATTTGAATAAGCACTTCTTTGAAGAGGCCAGGTGCTACTGACTGAGATTTACAGAATCAGTGAGCAAGCTTTAGATGAACACTTAAGTGTTTCATCTTCCATATTTTTTTCCATAGAGAAAAAGAGCATTTCAGCACTGGAGGTAGATACCAGCAACCTTTTTTCTAGCACACAAGATTGATATTTCTTCTTTAGCAGTACATTCCAGTCATCATAAAACCAAAAACTGCCTGTATTACATTTAACTGGAAGTATCCTTTTGCACTTAAATGCTTTTCTGTCCCCTCTAAAGATCCATGTTACTCCTCTTTCCTCCCTTTCCTTATTCTCTGTAGCCAATCCTTTTTGCAATTTTTTTTCTTTCTCCCAAGGTTAATGCTAGAGATTCAATTTCCTTTATTTCAGTGTTATCACCCACTCCAGTGAGCAAAATTAACCTTCTCACAGAAATGCCGTTCCAGTTTGATAATGATTTGATTTAGTGTCTTGTTATTGATTTGTTTTCAGGGTTTCATGTTGAAATAGATCAAGTTTCTGACAGCCCTATTACTGTAAAAACTCCCAGCCAACTGACTTGAATTCACCTCTTATCAGTGAAGAGCTCAGCAGAAGGTCCACTCTTGACTTTGGTGTGGCTTGTAGGCCACTGCAAGGAGAAAATACCAGTGGGGGACTCACAGACACATTTGAGTCACAAGTGGGGAAAGAATTCCTGAGCCAGTTGTGTTGATCTTACTAACAGGAGAAGGACTCTCTTCACCTGCTAAATTAAATGAAAGTAGCATGTTCTGCACAGTGTAATGGGCCCTAATACTCCCTGGAATTTTGCACCAATGCATGGTCCTGGAAACCTCAAAAGTAAAGTAACGCTGAATCAGCTGGCCAGGCATCTCCAAATTCTGCGTAGTTACAAAGAATTCCCTGGAAAAGAACATTACTTTACTTACATAAGCAGAAACATTCTGCACCTTGTTGGCTGAATAGGTAAATGACCCCAGAATCTGGCTGTAGGGATGACAGCCTAAATCTCTTAAGAATGCACTGCATTTTCAGACAAACACAGAAAGGCTCTGGTGTACCCAAGCCTTGATCAGGTGTTATGGACTATTTGAGGAAAAACCAGTTAAGTTTCCTTTTTTCAGTAATGCTACTTGAACTGAACCAGTGTAGAGGGTAAGAGGCTGAGCTCTGTGCTTATCTGGCTTCAGATGCATCTGTACATTATTTCATCTTTGATATTGCATCAGAGGCTGGAGCACTGGTTTTACATAATATGCACAATAAAACTCAGCATTTTCCTTCAACACTTTGCCAAGTTCTGCCTCTCTGATACCTCAGGCTAAAAATCTTTACTGTTGGTATATTTTTATTGAATCAAATTTTTCTTCAAAAAAGAGCAGTGAAAGAAAGTGTGATAGAGTGCAAAAAGGAATTTCAAAGGCTAAAACTAAAAATAAGCCCTGAAGTCTTTGTAAATGTAAAATATTGTAAATTTTATGGCTTTTTAAAACTCATCAGCAAAACACATATATAGTCAGAGCATAATTCTGAGTAGGAATTTTAACATCAAAAGGCAGGTAAATGTTTGTCTTAATGAACATGGGATATAAGGAATGTAATTCAATCAGTCTTTTCTAAGGAAAACACTTCATAACACCTTTCTTAAAATCTGTGCATTATCCCTTTCAGCTTGTATCATGTTCCAATCAAACAGGAAGAGTAGGAGAGCATTTGTCTGATATTTTATGCACGTCCTGACAGCCAAATAGCAGGATTGTGTGGAATTCTTATGAGCTGTTTTATTAGACTAATTTTTCCTATTTGGAAACTTTGTATTTAATGAATAAATATATTCCTCCCCTTATGTAGATGGATTATCTATGCTATGCAGTATGAACTGAAAATCCGTGCTGGGGATATGCCAGCCAAGGACTTGTACCAGATGTCCCCCAGTGAGGTGAAGCAGCTTCTGCTGGATATTCTGCAGCCTCAACAGCCGGGCAGGTAACCAAGGGTGGGGTTGTGGCTCCTGTTTTCATTCAGGAACTCTGTTCAATTGCATTTCATTCCTGAACTGCTTCATGTGCACCCAAAAATCACCAGGCATCTGTAATCAGTTATGTAATTATTTAAGGAAGGGTAGCAAAAATGCACTTTTTCATTCTTTCACATGGGCCCAAGTTCTAGAATTGTTTCTTTTCTATTGCATGTTCCCTTTTCAGCTTTATCTTTGTGGAAGTCTCTTTACTGCCACAAAAAAGAGATCTGTCTGCTATAATGTGAACCATTACACTCTTTGATGTGGGGAAAGGAGCCAAAAATTACCCAATACCTCCACTTAAGTAACTTGTAAGAACAGTTTGTCTGCTGTTCAGTGCCCGCTTTCTTCTAGGTTATTATATGAGTAAGAGCAGATGTTCTCTAGAATTCTTCAAAGATAGTGCTACTGCCTGAAACTTGGAATCTTTTCTCCAAGCTATAACCAGCTGCCAAAAAGAACATTCATTGTGATATGAAGTATGCAAGACAAAAGTTAAAATTGCAATATTTCCACTTAACTGTATTGATAAGAGTAAGATAACTCTTCCTCTTGGTTTTACTTCTAGTTAAGTTAAACTTTGGCACATAATATTGCTGATAATTTCCATAGTCCTTGACTGAATGGATGATGGGCCTTTCCTCTCAACAAAGAGGAATGACACAGCACACATCCTGCTGCTTATGTTGCTGCTTCATTCAGAACACACCTGTGTTTTTTCCCAGTCTATAATCCCTGAGAAACGAGCTCCTTCAATCAGTGCCTCATCTCTCAGTCCCACTGGCTCTGTTCTGTGTCTCCCAGATGCTCTTCAGAGTCTTGGCTGTGCTTATCAGTGCTTGCTGTTCAGCTGCTGTCTCTGCTCGTGTTGGTGCTGACATTGTCCTGTAAAACCATAGCAGAACAACCCCTTTGCAGCATTTCCTGTTAAATATTAATGCTGTTGGGGAAACAATCTGGTCAATCTCAGTAAGCAGTTCAAGCACCATCTTTTGTCAGAGATTTTACCTGCATTGCCACAGCAGCTGCTGCTTTTGATTCCTTTAACACACGATGAGTAGGTCACTGAAGGGCACTTGGGTTGATTTTCTGAGGATGAGGATTCCTTTTTGGGTTATTTGAGTACAAAAGCTCACCAGCATATCCTTCAAAACTTTCAGTCTTCTAACTTCTTTTCTAACTTCTTCCTGTACAGTATTGCCAACTCATTTTTCCTGGCCCATTAGTGACTTGTTTTTAAAAGTTCTCTTCCTGCCAGGAAATACAGAATACTCTTTTTTTTCCCTTCTCCTTTTCTTTTTCCTTTTTACTTTTTGAGGACAGCTTTTCCTACTCCTGCGATTTTTTTTAGAAAAAAATCTCTGCTAATGTGAGACCATTTCTCCCCGCCAATTAATTTGTCATACAGGAAGGGATAATGGTCTATTTACCTCCCTAACAGTTTCTCTCCAATTTTTCACATTTTTGCAAGCACAGACTCCACAGATTACACTTTTTAATCTATTTATGTAGGTCACAAGATTGCAAGTAACCCTTTTTAAATGGAGCATTGTTCTTTTAATGGTCCAAACAGTTCTAAAACTCACTTTGCTTATTCAGCTTGCAGGACTCTCTTTTCAGCCCTATTAATGTAGGTGGGTCAGAGCATTTTTGACATTTTCAAACACTTCTTTTTTTGTATTAAGAAAACAACTTGTTATTTTTACCACAGCACTGGTGTTTCTGCTTGTATGCAAGTTTTCTTGTCCTAATCCAAGGACAGAGCTGTACAGAGAATAAGATGAAGCTGTCACAGTAGACACAACTTTCTGTTAGTTTAGTATTTAAATGAGAAGTGATTTATGAGACATTTTTTCTTAACTTGTCATGTTTATCCAGTACAGTTAGACAGGAAAGGAGCCCACGTTGTATGTTAGCTTAGCCCTGGCTTTAGAGGGTTAACTTTAAACATCTCCTTTGTTCTCAGAAGGTGTATGCCAATTACCTAGAGCTCAAACCTGTTCAGAAAATGCACCACTTAGTGATAATTTTTTTCCTTTTTTTCTTTTAAAAAAAACCCAGAAAAAACTCAAAGCAACACACTTTATCGTCTTCTGGTGTAGCTGGGTGTGAAGTACCCTAAGAAATTGAAGTGTAAAACCATGCATGGAGTTGTCAGAATTAGTGGTCTCTTTACTTTCTGTATATCAGAAGGAATTTTCACCATTTCTCCAGTATTTAAGAGTAAGGGTTTTTCAATGCAAAATATTTTAGTAATTTCATCAAGCACACTGGTGTCTGCCAGGACAAGTAATTTTACAGACAAGTAATTTTATTCTAAACATGTCATGTTAATCTCCCAATACAAATGGAGCAAAAACTAAAACCCCAAACTTATTAGTGCTGAATTAATTTGAGCTAGGCTACAAAAGTTCTGCAAAACAACATTGTTAAAGTTGGCCAGGGAATTTCCCCTTTTCTTTTTTTTCTTATCTTTTTCTTTTCAAGCAGCCTACCAGAACCAGGTCTTAGAAATACAGAGAGGCATGTTGCAAAGCAGTAATTTAATTGTAGATTTTCTAAAAAATAATATGTGTGTTGGTTTTTCTACTTAAAATTCAAAAAGCAGCTAAGGACTAAGTAACTTGAGAAATTCTTCTCTGTCAAACACATGCAGGACTGCCACACAAGACTTAAATCTGTCTTGTGAATCCACCAATTAAATCATACCCATGGATGTCACTCCTTCAAGTTCCATTGCTGATGTCTTAAACGTTATGGCTAAAGCCCCATTCCTGTAGTGAGAAGAGAAAATAGGAAAATTAGATTCCAGACTTGATGGTTTAAAGTAAAAAAGAAAAAAGCTGGGGACACTTTGCTTGTGAAGGCAGACAGGATTTGTGATTCATGAAGAATGTAACTCAGTTTGCTCAAAGCCTTAGTTTAACAAGACCATTCTGTTGAATTTTCTAAATTTGCTGGCCACTTGTTTTCTACAGATCATCAGTAAAAACCCCTGCCTTCAACAATTCTGCTGAAATGCATTTTTCTAATATGATTACACCTGAAGAATTTGATCTGCTACCATTACTGGCCTGCAGTGGCTGGGTTTCACAGTTGCTGCTCTTTCTGCAGTTCCATGAAGCACAGACACCCCCAAGGGTGACCCTGTGCTCTCTGCATGCTGAGCCCCTGTGTTTGCTTAAGTGCCCCTCAGCAGAGAGCACAGCCTGAGGTGGCTTTGGGGTCACTGCCCACCTGCCTGGCCCCAGTGAGGGCTGTGCAGTGCCAGGTTTGCTGAGGCTGTCCCTGTGTGCCCACAGGAGCTGGCTGCACAGGAGGCAGCTGGACGGGTCCCTGAACAGAACCCCCGCCGGCTTCTACGACCGCGTGTGGCAGATCCTGGAGAGAACCCCCAATGGCCTGATCGTGGCAGGGAGATTCCTGCCCCAGGTAATCCCTCAGAGAGACTCAGGTGCTGCTGCTCCTCCTGACTAGTGATGGTGAAATACTTCATCATTAATGGTTGTTTAATGCCATAATGTTTTACTTAGAGGAACTTGTTAATTAGGAAAAAAAAATTCAGGTTTTATTTTTTGTTTGAAGTAAAATACAATTAGAATAGAATGAAAGCAAATTATTTCTGTTCAAGCACATTTATAAAACCGTAAGTGTAGAAGATTCTTTCCAAGTCATGGACTCTGAAATCTGCTCCCTTTTTGATCCTAGAGTGGTCATTATTTCTTAGTTGAGTATCATTTATTCAACAAGCAAGTAGGCTCTGCCTGAGGGTGGGTTTGATTTAATGCATGTGGTCTTTGAGTAAAAGTATTATTATTGTTTTTCAGCAACCAACCTTATCGGATATGACCATGTATGAAATGAATTTTTCCCTCCTAGTTGAAGATATGCTGCAAAACATTGACCAGCCACAATACAGGCAGATCATCGTAGAGGTCTGTGGCCAGGAATCAGTGACATTTTATAGTGTGCATTAGCATGTTACAGCCTAAAACAAAACAAAAAATAACCTAGACTGAAATATTTGAAGGAATAGCGTTTTCCATATAACACTTGCTTCAGTGGTTTCTCCACAGATTGGTTACGATTAAACAGGTTTCTGCTACACCTTCAGAACAGGGCAAGTTCATGATGTTCTTCCCCTTCAGCAAATATTAATGACAGTACCAATACAATTAAGGCTAGAGAAGGTAAAAATCTAGTAATTCCAGTACAGCTTTCCTTCACATCCTTAGCCCATGCCTTTTCCTAACAATTTCCTAAATTCAAGGAAAACTGCTCTAAAATAACCAGTTTGCCCTCTGAAGGATTCTTCTTTCCGTTTTAGCTGAGGCTCTCTAGTAAGTAGCTTTACAATTGGCCACCTTCCCATTTCCTTGTGTTCCTCATGCCAGCAGGAAAGCCAGAGGCTGTTTAAATCCTTCCCCAGCACTGCACACCACATTTGCTTTTAGACCAGATCAGGAGCAGCTGCACCGTGGGTACCTGGCATCTGTGCTGTCAGCAGCATTCACTGTTAGTGCCCAGCTCTGTGCCCCTGGTGCTTGGGGAGTGCTTCTCCCCAGGAACATCAAACCCCTCTCAGTTCTGGCTCACAGCTCATGGTCAGGCTGCTTGCTGGAACACCCCCAGTTTTTGCTGAAAGATAACAAAATTCCCAAACCCAGGGTGGCCAGTGCAGACTCCGCTGCCTACTTGGAGATATTACAGCAGGACACTCACCATGCTCACCTTCCTATTTTAAACCCCTTTCAGATATAAGGAATGTAAATTCTGATGAACTGAGGCTTTATTGCTGACTGTTGTCTTTGGTATTTATAAACTTTGTCAGAACAGAATTTTACCATCTGTGATTACGCCTCAGAATCCCAAATGCTGGGGTTCAGTGTTTGCTGCTTTTCACTCTCTACACTGAGCACCAGCATTTGTGCAGCCACACAGTGAACTGAAGGAAATGGAAAATAACTTCCCTGGTTCCCAGCCAATTTGGATGTTAATGTCAATCATTTACACAGTGCCCTTACCTAGGCAGTCACCAGCAATTGTAACCTTTCATAAAAGCCTGCTTTTCCAGGGATTCTTTCATCAAAGTCAGAATTCTATTATCTGTGCACTATTACCTGTGCCATTATTAAATGGCTTCTTGCTTGAAAGAGGCATGTGCAATTACTAGCAGTGCTATTATGTAACCTGAATTTTAAAAAATGAAATTTAAAGGCTTTGTAATCTTTTTCTGCCTTCTAGTTGCTGATGGTTATATCAGTTATTTTGGAGAGAAATCCTGAACTAGAGTTCCAAGACAAAGTGGACTTGGACAAAGTGGTGCAAGAAGCGTTTCATGACTTTCAGAAAGATCACAGCAGTCCAAAGGGAGCTGAAAATCAAGTGAGTAAAAATATTGCAGTCTTACAGAATTTACCATTCTTATTGAAGTTAGTTCTCAATGTTAATTCTGTGCAGTTCAGAGTAAAAAGCAATTGACAGAGGTTCAGAATGGAACACAAATAAGAAATTAATATGCCCAAGTGCTGCCTAGGTCTGCAAAGAGCTTCTAAGCAGAGATTAAAGAGGTGCACTTTATTGCTGAGTTGTAAATTCAAAATGTTGTGGTAAGGAAAATACTCAGTGTTCCATGCTCTGAAATGGGACTCTGAGTAAGCTGGAAGAGTTATCCTCAAAGGGGAAAGAAATCATTAGGAGGGACACTAGAACAGAGAAGAGTTAAAAATAACAAAATAAAAGAAAAAACTGAAGCTCGGCAAGGAAGTGTGAACTTAGGATCTTATGTACACAGAGACCAAGAAAACCTCAATAACCAAAGAAGTCACATAGACAGTGTTAAAGTAAGTACTTGA
This sequence comes from Drymodes brunneopygia, assembly GCA_013400955.1. Classification (NCBI taxonomy): domain Eukaryota; kingdom Metazoa; phylum Chordata; class Aves; order Passeriformes; family Petroicidae; genus Drymodes; species Drymodes brunneopygia. Next base: position 492,546 of record VZTZ01020716.1, on the reverse strand, counting down.
AATATAGAGCTGTTGTTAGTTACTGATTTTTCTGCTAGAGTTGCATTAATGAACTGGAAAACTTTTGGCTAAAATTCAAATAAAGGAATATATGCTTTTAATGTTTACTTCACTAGAACTACACTAGTGTTTTACTTTAAAGATCTCTAAATATTCCCACTACAAGTTTGGGTGCCTCAAAGCCCTGAAATTCTGAAATAAAGCCAGGTTTATTGGCCTGGTTGAAGGAGGAGATAAGAGTAAAGCAGTGGGACGAGTCCAAGAGCTACTGAGGCTGAACTTCCTTGCTCCAGCTGGCATTTTATTCTGCACAATATATTTGAAGTTATCTGTGCTAGCTCTGAAGAATCTATTGATTCGTAACATTGACATGCAACAGCCCTTCCTCTTGCTGAATTTAGCTCCTTTAAAAGATGAGGAAGGATGTGCTTCTTAAGAACTCTTTCAAATGTTTCAATGTTCACTTTTTTGCCAGTGATTTTTTGTACTAAGATTTGAAAGCAAGCCAGATACCCAGCCCCAGCAATGGGACAATTTGCACAATACCTTTGTTTAGAAAAGAACACAGTTTCCTGGAAATTACGATCCTTTTGGTCCATGTTGGAGGGTACAGATTCTGTGGCCACAATAAAGCCACCCATCATCCACACAAATGGCTCTCAAGTGCCAGCTCCACACAGCATCTGGAATTTGCTACTGACTTCTGTGACAAGCTGCAAATCCCCAATGCCTAAAAACAAAGGAGTTTCATGCAAACCCCAATTTTACTGGTGCTGCCCTAGCCTCTGTTGAAATGATGGATTTTTTTTTTCCAAGCCCAGGCCTACTTAGAATAATACCTTTTTGTCTCTTAGAAAAAGCCCCCAATTTAGTTGTGAATAGTACCTTTAAGATTGTTGTTGGAAATTCAGCTCCTTGCATTAAAATTCTGTGGAACCTGACTGTCCCATATTCCCAGGTGGCTGTCTGCTGGCAGTTAACTGTAACCCTGTCTGGGATTGTTCTTGGGGTGTTCTGCCTCAAGGTTTCCTAACACTGCTAAAAACTCCTGATTTGTCTGAACTATGGTCTTCTGTTAAACTGACTTGCAAATCTTTTGAACTTTGTTAATTCCCTGTTGACATGTAATAAATATCAAAAGTATTTATCCTAGTAAGTTCAGATGACCTAAAACTACAGAAGTCTTAATATTTTCTCCACACAATCTCTGCCCTTGATTTAATAAAAGTAACCAATTTCCTGAATTAAAGCATTAAACCTTTTTTAAAGCAGCTAATACATAATTTGAGAGTAAGCAGGTGTTTTAATGTCACTAACTGTGAAAAGCAGGTGTTCAGTGAAGGACAGCTATTTTGGTGATCTGATTAATGAATGAGTTCATGTGCTACCTGTGGTTTGGATCTTGGATTTTTTCCTTCTGCATAAATCTTCAGTCAGTTTACACCTCGTGTACACCCAAGGCCCTGGCTCACCATTCTAGCTCACAGGCATCACACAGCTGCATGTTTTAGGAGAGCAGTTGTTCTCTGACAGCTATGACATTTTAAAAAATGTTAAGAAGTTGGTATCTGTGCAGTCCTGGAAAACTCAGTGAGGAGATAGATGCAGGTAAGTACATATGGGAGAATTCTGAAAATTGAGCAGAATTATTCTCTAGTTTTAGAGTCCAAAAAACACATTTGCATTTTGAACATATCTGATGTTGTTCTTGTTTCCCTGCATGTGGCTGCTTTCCACACTCACACTAATGGCAGCCTCTATTCCCTCTCTGCAGAGTGACATGACTGCATTCTACAACACCCACCCACTTGGAAAAAAGGGAACGTGCAGCTACTTGAGCAAGGCTGTGATCACTTTGCTGCTGGAAGGGGAAATGAAACCAAGCAACGATGATCCTTGCACCATTAGCTAGAGCTTGGCACACAGCACGGGAATTGTTGCTTTACTTTTAGTGTTCTGTGTATTTCTCAAGCCTATTTTAAGGTACTGGTTTGAAGGGTAACCCTGCCTAGTGACACAAATGCATCCTACCCTTTGCTGAAAGAAGTGCCATTAAAGACACCAAGTGCCACCAGATTTTTTTCCTTTCTCAACTATGCAGCATGAAACTGAGCACATGAAATTAGTCCTATGGTATTTGATTAAGTTGAATGGGAATGTATTTATGATCTTAAATTATGCATTGACTGTAGCTGGTAAATTCAAGGGAATGGCAGTATGAGATTTTGTCTTTATACCTCTGTTTATTTATAATTGCAAACAAGTAGAAGATAAATTAATATGCATACCAATCAGTGTGGAAATACAAAAACTGGATTATTTTCTTATTATTCTACAAACAAATTGGAGTTAAAGTATTTGTTATTCTCCTAAGGTTTTCTTTATCAGTTCAAGTGACAGCATTCATTTAATGTGTTGGATTTTTTTAATTTACAGGTTGGTAACTTGATACACAGGTTTCATCCTAATAGAGCAACTTTTTATCTGTAGCAATACACATCACTGTATTTTCCCAGTTGTTATTTAAACATCTGTAAGTTAACAAGGGAAATGTATGGTAACACAATAAAAGTTTGTTTTTTAAAAAAAGACAAACACGCTGTATTTAAAATTAAAATCAGTGAAGAAATAACTTTGTATTACATATGTTATCATGGCATTAAAGAATTTGAGATACACTTATTTATCTCCTATATGTGTGAAAACACTGTATGCTATATGCTTTATTTTGGTGAAAATAATAAAAAGCAAATGCTTGTAAAAAAAACCTTGTCAATAAAAGTATTTCAAGTGACAGGCTCAGACACTCTTGCTGATTTTAGTGGCAACCTTTGACCTGCTACCGGAATCACCTTGGATCTCTGAAGTACCTCTTTTAGCAGCACAAAACACACTAAAGCTCTAGAACAGATCCTCAGACATCTTGCTAATTAAACTGCTAGTGAGCAGCTCTAGTTGCTGTGAAGGAGGTGTTGCCATACTGATGCCAAAGGCAGTGGTCCTGCTGCTCCCCTTGCTGTAACACATTGATCTGTGCAAGCAGAGGCAGGGTGCCAGGGGACAGGGAAGCGGAGCCAGAGGACACCCCAGTGGCTCAGGAGTGGGCCCAGCCTGTGGAGTGTCTGGCCCTGGAGCAGCCCTGTGCCCTGACTGCAGCAAGGGGGGGACAGTTCAGCAGCAGCCTGAGGTGGCAGCAGTGCTGAACGCTGTCTGAGCCACTCCTTCAAACAACACAGCATGGCCTCGGCTGTTTTACTTCCTTAGTGCCCTAGGAATTATCAGCTGCAATGGATTCCACTTGTCCTTTCTGTTAAGGGTTGTCTGCAGCCCTGCAGCTGGCCATGGCTCAGTGATTACATGAGTAGCAAGATCCCTGTTTCTAGTGGGTTTTAACAATAATATTTGAAATGGAGGTATCTCTTGCCATACAATACAGAATATAACTCTTGTCTACAAACTGTAAATCCTATTGAAACAAACCTTTACATACAGAGCCTACACATTACTCCAGGAGCACTGGCAGTTTCTTAGACAGTAGCTGATTTTGGTTTTGCAATTGCTTATGACTGAAAGTGTAACTGACTTTAATTCTTACCACTACTTCCTCCTGCTCTCTTGCTCTTACTCCATTAGCACCTCTGTTATTGGTAAGCCTCAGGTTTGCTGACCTTGGTCTGAACTTTAGAACTGCAAATGGCTGAAAATGCCAGCAACCACTTACCCTTATACAAACTGGGCATGAAAATCCATGCAAACTGGTCCTGTTTTCTGCTATAGTCTTGAACACATGGGTTATGAAATTATGATTGGAACAGTTTTCAGCTGCTACAAAATAAGGATAAATGAGAAGACGAAGGTACCAAAATCCACATTCTCTGAAAAAGGTTCTTGAGTCTGGAGGTACAATGCCACTAATTCTTCTCTTAGTGAAGTAAGAACAAGACACAAGAGCTTGACACAAATGGCTCTCACAAAGCCTGCCTTTTAAATTACAGCTTTATAAGACAATACAAGATAATTGTAATAGAAACTGAAGTTTATATTAAAGTAAATATGTTTCTACATTATAAAATAGGATAGCAGAAAATAAAGGGTAAACCAGACAGTTTTTAAACAGCCACAGCTCAAGGATAAGGAAGGAGATGTCTTTGGGGTTACAAATTAATAACTGGAGGTGCAACAGTCACTATAGTGCCCTGTGTATTTCCAAGACCTACTGGCAGTAGAGTTGGTCCAGCCATTGAAGAATTAAGGGTTCACACCATTCAGTTCCCTTGTTATACACCTTCACAGTGCTCCAAAACCTGAAAACCCATTCTGCTTACGAGGAGAAGTAGGATCCATTAAAACAATGGGGAAATAACAGCTGAAAAAGTTTCAAGTTCAGCTATGGAGTAAATGCAAGTTGGTTTTAGCACCACTTTTTTTTTCCAGATTCCTCTGTCAGATACTCTTGAGAAGATCAAATTATTTTAGCTAAGCAAACCACAGGAAAAAGAAAATTCCTCTGCTGTTATAAAAAGGGGAAATACCAATCTCCAGTGTCAACTCCTGATGTAAATACACATAAACCCACCCCCCTCTCCACCCCGAACTCACCTTCAGTTTTACCAAAACCACAGTGTTCACTGTGGATTTCTGTGCCACTTAATAGGTGTCACGTTCCCAGTGCAGCAGACATTTCAGACTGCACCAGTCCGCAGGAGAATTCAGGAGGGAAGAAGTTCACATAGGCAGTTCAAGGCTTTCTTGGCATTTTTGCTGTTGTCTTTCTTGCCTTCCTCCACATGAATCTTCAGTCTTATTTTCTTACAAATCAGTCTGTGCAACTGCTACAGAACAAATATAGAACAAAAAATGCACAACCAGGTTAATAATAAATCAGTCTCTGAGAAATCCTCTCCATTACTTTCTAATCCACCACAGCAGAAAATGTAGTAAGTGATGCAGATCTGAACAGGCTTTCTTTGGCTCAGTCCTGGAGCAGGGGATGTGATGGTATCACAGCACTGATGGAACGTCTTTCTGAGCAATATTTTCTCAGCAAGGTCCATCAGCAAGCAGTGTCTGATAACAGCAGCTTTAGCATTACTGTCAGAATACCATTCTGCTTTTGTAATTTAGGTCTCATATTTTTTGTTTTCTCTGCCATTTAAAATACCTCCTTAAGGCTTACACATTGAGTTCATGCCACAAAAATAAATTCCTTAGGAAATGGTCATCAGTCACAATCAGTGTTGTTTTATGTTTGTACCTTCTGCAGTTTTCAAGAAAGTCTTCTTGCTTAGCCAATGGCATTTTTAAGATTGAAAATTATCCTTCTGTAAAAATTCTTTTCAGCTACATGAGTGTTACAATACTAATATCATTGGAAGTGGAAGATATATTTAATAAAAAAAAAAAATCAATACAGTCAGAGCATTTACCTAGAAGAGATTTTATATGTAGTTGGTAAGAGGAAAAAATAAATGTACCAAAAGAAGTGGGAGTGGTGGGATAATCTGATGCTTTAAACATAAATTAAAAAAATACTAGGATGCAATTAATTCCACTGAAGCCTGTATCTCTCATCCCAAAAATCAATCAAAAAATGGCTTGATTGAATTTGTAGATAATCACTATCCACCAAACCCCTGCCAAATATATTCTGTTCTCCAGAAGCGTGACTGTCTTTTAAGCTAATGAACTAAGCCTTGCAGAACAGGGAGAGAAAATTAAATGAGCAAGAAAATCTTTGCTGTGCTATAAGCACAAAATGCAACAGTGTTGGAAAACACTGCTGAGAGCCCAAAGGAAATGTGCAGGGTTCTATCCACTGTCCATACCTACCTCTGCTCCTTTCACACTCACTTCAAGTCATGGGCTGTGTGTGTGAATATGGGGAGAAGGTAAGAAGGAAACTCAGCTGGGGTCTTAAATGGAGAGAACCTAAAGGATTTCTCCTTGGGGTTTGTTTTGTGGGAGAGGAATAAGGAATGTGCATTCTTTCCATTTACCCATGTAGCACTCCGACATTATGAATTATCAATGGTATTTTCTCCACCTGAACATACTTTTCCTTTTGCACATTGGCAGGAGCTGGAACAAAAACAAATGCAGAAAAAACAGATATAAGAAATGTAAAAGTCTACATGTGGTGGGTCTTCCCTGAATCTTAAAAGGCTTGCAAGGGTTCCTTCTGTAATCTTCCATAACAGTGCATGATTCTGACAAGTAGAGCTGGAATTGCTGGTAGTGCTTGTGGAGGAGTCCTCTGGCTGCACCTCAGACCCTCACAGGAGGTGACCAGTCTGAGTCATGGGCAAGCAAACCCAACCATTTCTGGGTTCCAGTGACAGGCTGTGTGGATTTAGTGAGGTATGCTGCACAGCTGAACTTGCATTGCCTGAAGATAAATTATGCTGCAACATTTCTGAAGGAAGCATTAACCATGTGCTTAGAGAAGATTGTAGCACATTCTGTTAACCTGCAGTGTTTGTGCATCCACTCTGTAATCGATGGTAAGTAATAAAAACAAACCAGAAAGAAAATGTTAACAAGATTCCCATATACTTGGAAAGTGTTTAACATTATTGGCTAGGATATAAAAGCATTGCAAGAAAAAAGAAAACTGCCTTTAAGAATGCAAAAATGAATCCCTACAGTTTCATGCCATGTCTCCAGACTGAGCCAGGTAACTAAAGCCAAAATGCTTTTCTTTGTGAACAAATGTCCTTCCCCACCCACCATGTTGTTTTCTCTGCAGTGCTAGGGACATCAGAGGTTTAAATACAAGTGAAATGATTTAAGTACTTGCTGTGCTTTGGTCTTACTTTTGGTGGTTTCCCCTTCTACAAGGATTCAGAAGACCCAAGTGTAAAATTAGATAAAAGAGATGCATGGAGAGCCAGGCAAAGGAACTCAAGAGAGGTGTTTTGTCACGTGGCTGGGCGTGGCTGCTGTAAACCATGCAAGCACCAGGCACAGGGAAACCAATTTTCAAACCTGCTTCCTGCCTTGTGACCATCTCAGAGCACATCTGGAAGATACGATGGTGAAAACATCAATGTACAGTCCCACCTCATCCCACCTGTGTGTGCTCCCTCCACCATTACCAGCGGGATCTCGACTGGAGGCTTGGGCTGACAAGCTCTGTGCCCCACTGATGCTTCCTGTTGGCTGGGATGCCAAAAGATTTTGGGCAGGATCGCAGGATGTTTTGTAGCTGTTCCTGGACATGCAGACAGCAGAGGCTACCGTTAATCAGCCTCATCCCAGCCTTGCTCCTGTGCCTGGTTTTACTCCAGCCAAGGCAGTAATACCAAAAATATTCCCCAAAAGCTATACACACCTCACTGGTGTGCTGCTGGAAATGGTAAGTTACTGTATTCACGAGAATCCTTCAAAATGGGAACTCTAGGTTGGCAGTCTGATTGTTTGATCTCGGCTGGAGAGAACCTGATGTACAGTTAGAAATTTTTCTTCTCCCAACCAACTGACAGGTAACTGCCCCCACAGCACCCAGTCAAATACGTTGTATTTCTAGCTGCAATAAATGCTCTCTCTCTTCAAAGCACAAATGTTTTACAGAAAACATACAAGGGACTTTTGCTCCAGAGCCCTGGCAGGTTCCTGTGCCTCTCCTGATGAGTAGGAAGGCACCTGCTTGACTACCATGCTTGGGGAAGCTACAGACCCTCCTCCTGTATATTTTCTGCTAACATCTTCTATGCCACATATAAGCAAAAAGTATTGGAATAATTTAATATCTATTTTAAAAATGCAAATACATTGTGAGACCTTAGCCTTGAAAGTTAATTTTTGTTAGATGTATTAAAAAAATTTGATAGTGAGATATGAGAACATGAAAACAAGTAATAGCATTTGGATCTCATTTATCTTTTGTTTCCAAAATCCTCTTATCATGCAGAAATTGCAATGCCCTTCCTGTCCTTTGAGGCATTGGCCAAGACAAGGAGAGAAAGCTCACCAACCCTCCTCAAATTAAGCTTTCTTCACAACGCAGGTTTTCAGATTCAGTGCTGTCAGCCTCTGTTTCAGTTCCATGATTCACACAAGCTTTGGATCAAGCCTCAAGTGACAAAATGAATTTACTGCTTCTGGATATTTATCTGCCTCCCAGTACCAGAGAATTCATTACCTTAGATCAGGTTAATCATGTGCTTATGAGAACTCATTTGTGTCTTGAAGCCTTTATATTAAATATCTTATTGCCTCAATCGGCTAAAAAATTCTTTACCCAGTTACAGTATCAAGTCTTGTATTGGAGCTGACTGTGGTTTGCCTGTAATGCTTTTGTTTCAGAACACTTTACTTGTCATGCAAAAATAAAATGTATGGAAATTGTACATTTTGGGATATAAATAACAGAGGTTGAGAGACAGCTGCAGTGGATGTTCCGTGGTCATTGACACCTCCCCTCTCACAGATTGCAGTGGCACTGCCCTAACGACACTGCAATCTGCATGTAGAAAAGGAGAAACCTTCAAAGACAACAGCAGTTTATCAATTTTAATGTAACCCACCCAAAAAATGCATAAAGCAGAGGTAAATATTTGTCTATGGGTTGTCAGCTCTCTTTTCTAGTCCATCATGATACATTCTTGTTTCCTCTGTACCTAAATGACCTGTCAGACTGGAATGCTGTTGTGAACTAAGCTTCAGTTATAGAAATTATTGCTTCAAAAATATTTTGCAGCTCCTTGCAAAGCAAGAAGTCAAGATGGAAGACACTATGTAAGACAGAAGATAGAGGACAAAGACAAATAAAGAATTGGTTATCTGTCCTTACTATTGCACAGGTAATAGTGGTTCATTCTTTCAAATAATTTTGAGACTTTTGTTGTCATTGCTTTTAAATAGAATCACCTATTCCTTAACTGACAACTAAACAATCACTAAGTGATTGAAATCAATATCAAGAGACTAAACAGCAGCCTAAAAGACTTAAATTTAATTCATTCAAAAACCAGAAAATACCTGTTCTCCATCCCTGCATGCCTTTAAGCTGAGTTTTAGCTCTACACATACAGTTTTTGAGCCTGCAAATTCCATACATGTAATTTTTACATGAAAATACTTAAAGCTGATATCAAAACATTTGGCTTCCTACAAAGATAGGGACAGACACAGCCAAAATGCCTTTGTGGCATTTTCTATTAGTGGCCCCCTGTTTACATGACCAGAGCCATTCTTGCCTGAGCTGGCACAAACCTTTGTGCAGCCCACCCTCAAAGCTGCACCTTTGTCATGCTGTGTTTTTTCAGCAGATTGTTACATGGCACTGCACACAAGAGCCCCAAGTTCCAAAATTAATGCTTTATAATGCCTGCTGATACTGTCACAGAAGGGGGAATGACACCTCCATGAAGGAAGGTGTAATGTAAGCAATCTTTCCCTTTTCACTGCACTCATGAGCAAGTTATGCTATAGATAACCCACAGGGGAGACCTGGTCTGTTATGCAAACCCCGTTGTAGGCTTCACCCCAAAACCAGAGCTCCATCCCCAGCCTTCTCCTGAAAAGAGCTTTTGCAGAGGATTTTGTCATCAGTACAAAGGCCTCCACTGAAAATAGGCTCAGTGTAAGACAGAGAAGCAAAAACTCCACAAAGGTGTCATTGCAGGACTTGAGTCTTCTTTCATTCGTTGTTCAAACCTGACAGAGTTGATGTATAGGAAATTATTTGTAGTCTATTAATATAGAATTTTCATAGGTACAGAATCAAAGCTTCAAATTCTACTGGAATTTTAGAAAAACAATCCCTGTGTTCATTCCATTGACAAGATGTGGAACATTTCATTTGCATCTCAGTCAGGGATCTATTAAGGCAGTAAGATTAATTTACTCAGAGCTTCCCACCAGATGAACTTTAATCAATTTCAGATTGCTGAAAAACAGATCTTGTACAGAAAGGTGACTCCAATACAATCTCACCGACAAATCACTTTCAATGCAAAATTTCAATACAAAACACACTTCAGTATTCACAGCTTCATCTGAAATCCACAGTGGTTGTGATCAAAGAGTCAAGTAAAAACTGATACAAGCCTTACAACGTTTGGCCCCCAGAACCAGCATAGTTTTGAGATAGGAAAAGATGAAAGCAGTAGAGAAAGCTTTGTTTTAGATCTTCCCTTCGAGGAGCCCTGGTAACACAGACTCAGGACTGCTCATGAATAAAGCCACGCCTGTATTAAAGCACTGTAGACCCAGACTTTCCTAGAACAGCTGCTCTTTAATGCAGAAATCCACTACAGACTATTCATTGTAATATTTTAAAACATCACATTTTACTTATTTCTGGCAAAAAACCTGCCATGAAGTTACAACAAATATATGAGCTTTACTACAGTGCTATTAAACTGTTTTTAAAAATGTACCCTGGTACCATGCCAGCAAGTGGGGCTATTTTTGGATACACTTTTCAAATACATTCACTTGAACTGTGGGATGCTGCTCTCTGCTATACCAATGGTAAAGTTTCCACCAGTGTCTGACTGAATAATGAACAATTCCCCAAGTGTTACCCAGATTTTTTTCCCCTGAGGCTGCCACTGACTTCTCCTGTGACTCAAGCCACTCCTCTCTGCTCCTTGCTCCATTCAGCTTTTCCAAAGGGTACAGCATTATGTGTTTGAGGCTGTCAGCTCAAATTTTCAACAGTCTACAGGGGGATTTGAAACAAAAGATTACTTTAGAAGATTCACCATGTCTTTTACATAATCTTACCGAAAATCTCCCATATCCAAGCCTGCAGACTGGGAACTGGCCTGTGAAGTTTTGTACTGACAAACTTCAATAACATTTTATAAGAGAACTCAGCAGCTGTCTGGCATCAGCCCTCCAGTTTCCATGGATACAACACTTAGATCAGCACAAACAAAGCAGCTGAAATTTTCAAACGAATAGTATTTTAAATCACCCTCGCACACAAAAATTCTGGTGACAATAGACATGTTAAAAACACCGAAATATTTTAGTTCAAAGCCCACCCACAGAGGCAACACTGTTAAAATAAATGCTGTACAAGAGAAGAAAATAAATCCAACATTTTACCTTTTCATTTTAGATAAGGAAGACTACATGGAGAAAGAAAGACTATTCTTAATATTTACTGAAAAATTATTTCCAGTTACATAGGTTTTTTTGCAATACCAACAAAATTTAGAAAGAAGCTCACCTTCTTTTCTGGGGGCTGAAAAATCAAATCAAACCAACAACACCAACAGAGAAGCTATATGTGCTTTTAGGAGAACAGCAACTGGCACTTTGTAAATACATCCAACTTGTTTGTGCTGATCCCAAAACATGATACTTACAGACACAACCTCTGAACCAAGCTAAAAAAATTATTAAACTCCCTGGAAACACTTAATACACTGAAGCAAGTAACAGGAATATGCAATGACTGCAAGCAGGTAGCTTGTAAAGATAGAAGGCTGAATGAAAATCTCAAAACAAGAACAATTTTGGGTAATCAAGACAGAGTTTGTCACAAGTTTTGTTACCTTTGGTGTGTCTAAGAAGTCTCATTTTAGACATCCACTGTGCTTTCAGTCTCATCGTGTAAGCACATCTAATGCTTTTTGTTTCTCATGAGGAAGCCAGCTAAAAAACTCAGCCTTCTCAAAGATGCAGGAAAAGATGACTAAATGCAAGCAAGGAAAGTTTAGATTCCCTTCTCATCAGGCACTGTTTTTATAGACATAAACAAATATACAAGGTTTGCCAGGAGAGATTTCTCTGTTGATTTCTTCTATAATTTATTTTGAACCACAAACAACTTCCTCTTACCGATTTGATATTAATTATTAAACTCTCGGAGAAGAGCTGTTGTGCTAAGATCCTTTATGGGTATTACAAATTCTTTCCTGGTTTAAAAACATTCATAACTCAGAAATTCAAAGCCTATATCCATTAACCAGCCAAAACCGAGGTTTTAATGATCTTTGTAAATTGAAAGCGTAATATATTGTGAATATTAATTACATTTTGTTGTTATTACATTAAATAACTTTTTTCAGATTTCTCTGAGTTTTCCCAATTGGAAGGCTAGCAACACTTTACCTAATCACCCTTTCAGCGTGTTCTACTCTCACATACTTTGTACAAATTCCACAAAACTCTCTGGATTCTTTGATGGGCAAACAGGCAGCATATACTGCACCAGAGAGAACACAGTCAACCGACTGTGACACAACTGAGCTTTTAGTGATTCTCACAGCATGCAAATTTAAAGACTGAATGTCTCATACTAAATTAAGAGACAAATTGGTTTTATATGCTAGTCTAGTTATGCTAGACTCAGATACCAGGGAGAGGTAACTGAATGTTGATGCAAAGCCTTTCTAATTGTTAGTCTGAGTCACCAGAGAGCAGTGACAGGACTGGCCCAGTCCCCCTCTGTCCCCAGCCTGCAGCAGTCCAGAGCACACAGCCTGCCCTGGGGAGAGAGGCAAGAGGGAGCAGCTGAGAACATCCTGCACCTGGTTTACTTCTCCTCTGGGGTCTCAGAACTAAGAAGGCAGCTGCACACAAGAGCTCCAGTTCAAAAGATTTTTGTGCCTCCTCAGAGCTCAAGGTACAGGTAGTTACTCTTGCTATTTACCATTGCAAACCTGGTGCTTGGGCATATTTTTGTGCCCACCATCCCATTCCATAAAGATTTCCAACCGAATCTCTGCTGTCTGACTGTACCAAAATTTTCAGCTAGGAATGACCAGCAGTCTATCCCAAATCCAAACAAATTTCCATGAATCCAAAACAATTCCCTTGCTCTACACCTCACAGGGAACCACAAAAATAGTGAGCACAACTGATACAACATAATAATTAGGCTAAAAGAAGTGAAATGCGAAATCTCACTTCTGGAATGACAGAACTGTTCAAAAATTATTTGTTTTTAGACAAAAAGGACAGTTCAAGTTCCCCTGTAAAATAGCTTTCTCTATATTCCCTATTAATGAGAGCAAGGATGAGCAGAAGGAAAACAGCACAGAGGACTATGGAATACTGGAAAAAAGGAAAAATCCACCAGAGAATGGCATGGCTTCATTGGCACAGCTGCATTTTCTTTTTCCATATCTGCAGTTTAACCAGGAAAGTTTACATTTCTCCTTTTCTTTTTATAAAGGAGCAGAGAGCTAGGCCATTGGAAGAGGACCAATCTATATCATGTGCTACAAAAATTAGTCTAATAATGGATTACTTCATTTTCAGAGCTTTCTTTACAGACTACAGCACGTTTTTTAGTGTCTAACTCCATAACCAGACAGCAGGGGATATATATACATATTCATCAAAAGTCTACATGGCAAGGTTTAAAGGAACCCAAGACATTAATGTGGAGACTGTCAACAATTCAAGACAGGAACTATTTAAATTAAATGATTTAAAGACTGAAATAGCATCAGCTATTCTGGGGAAGCAGAATTTATTTCTGTAACCCAGATAGCTTTCCCTGCCACACACTATGTTCCTGGCTTGCTGTCACTATAAAGCTTGCTGTTATAGATTGCTGGGGATACCTAGAAGCACATAAGGATAATTTGTCTCCCATGGAATGCTATATCAGTAAATATCCAGGCTATACCAGTTAGATAAATGAGGGATTCAAAGCTCAACTCATGAAAATTTTGACTGTTTACTACTTCTTCCAGTGAGCTTTTTAATGTTGTGTAACAAAAAATTCTTATGGGAATAAAGGGAAAGCTGGGCATCAACTGCACTTCTGCCAGGCAATGTAATCCAGAAATGAAGAGAGTTTCCACTACTTCCAAAAAATTAGTTTGATGGCATGTATTGCATCTGTTAATTTTTTCCAGAGCCTAAATAAGTAAGAATAGCTTTCAAATCTTACGAGTCTTATTAGTTGTTTTATGGTTTCCATATAAAGTACAAACTTTTTTGACGCTAAAAGTTATAGGTTGTAAGTGAAAAGAGGCCAGGTTTAACCTGTGTTATGAAATCATACATGTTAGTCAAAAGAAGGCCCAACATGTTATTTTAGATTCATTGCTGATCAACGGCACCCCACTCTCATACAGACATTTGCAAGTCATAACAAAAGAAAAGCTTTTCAAACTAAACAAGAAAGTTTAATGAATCTACATCTTAACCTGGACATTTCATATCCTTCCTCAGTTCCCAGGATTTATTTAAACATGAGAGCCAAGTTGACGTCTGATTTGCACAAACCACGTCTCAGACCCCGCAGAAAGAGGAAAAGGTTAATGCTGAGGAGTTTGGTGTTCTAAAGCATGAATTGCAAAAGCACATCCTCTACCTCAGGCTTCAGTGAATGTCCCTGTGCTGTGCTCCACGTGTGTGTGTATATCTGTACATAGCTTTACACAAATTTACGTGTGCACAGGGTTAAACAGTACTCTGGCTTCTGCAGTGTCCATGGAACAGCCCCTGCTGCAGTATTTGTGTGTGCTTTTTGGTCTGCAGAACCAATCTGCCTAAAGGCAAACTGCACAATATGAATTTTGGGAGTGTGAGTACTATACCCAGCTTTCTGACTAATTCTGTGAAGCTGTGATCAATCCCCCTGCCTTCTCTGTGGCTCTGTTCAGGCATCTGGAAACTGCAGAAAACAGCTTCTGTTTCCCCAGTGCAGATACTCAGGAAGTGCTACAAAGTAATTAAAGAAGCTTCCATCAAGAACTAACCAGAAAGGTGCAGTAATTTCTCCTTCCCTCCCAGTGAGTCAGCAGAAGTCAGACCTCTTTCCCAAACAAAACTGGCCTCTCCAGGATGGATGTACCCCTTTATTTCCTAAACTGAGGCAATCACAGCATTTCCTGCTTCAGCAAAATATACTCTGCAGAACAACAAATCTCTCCTCAGCCTCAAATGTGGCACATTCTGTATCTAAAAATACCTCAGCTACCCTTGGAGGTTTCCACTTGCCCTAATACAGGCAATAATTAACTTATGGATTTTGTAATTCCCTGATAACGGGAACAATTTTTGGTAATTAGTAAGGCATTAAGGTTCTCTCTCTCTCTCTTTTTTTTTTAATTCATTGCTTTCTTTACAATATCTGAGGCAAACTTTTAGCCCTGCTCTACGACTTTGGTGACTAATGTTTTATGAAGATCATATTAAATACTATTGTGCATGAGAAAAGATGAGGTGCAATTATCCTGAAAAGATTATCCTGATCCAAGATACTTAAGGAATTTGAGTCCATTTAGTACTTAAAGCCTGCCTTCAGTAAGATCTTCTCCTTATGTCAAAATATTACTCTGAGACCTGCATTAAAACAGAATCATTTTCAGAGATATACACTTCCCAAAGCTTTATTTTACCCAGTTCCCAAAGCACAAACCTTGGAAACTTGCTGGCAAAGGGAAAATATGACATTGATACAAAAATCGTATGACAACCTTAATGGCCTTCTGCCCTTTAGCAACAATGGTAAACCCTCAAGCCCACTACGTCCTGGAACATAAAACCCATTAAAGCTGGAAATTAACTTCTCAGACTAAATTAACAGAACATAATATTCAATGAAAGTGCACTAATCTGGGGTCATGTCCATCTCAGTTATATTTTCCATTATATTACAATAATTTCTCTTGATTTGGGATGCTAAGGTCCTTAATGCATTAATGCAGGTATTGGGGCAAACATTAGATTTGTGTTCTATGGAGTTCTGCAAGAAAACATTTACATTTAGTTCTTTTTATTCTTCTTCTCAAATTTGACTTGTAACAATCCTAAATATGATTACTTTAATGTAAAAAAAAGAGTTAATTTCATGCATATTTTCAGAGGATTCCACTGAGAGTCGATAGTGTGGTGTTACTATGAAAATAACATTTGTTATGTTTGTAGCTTTCAGTGGAAACACAGTCAGGTATCCAATAAACACCTCTGGAAAAATCTGCTAGGAATGCCTAGGCCAGCATATTCCATAAGCAAATTAAAAAGAAGTTTATGGGGGGAAAAAGACACTTTTAATAGCTTTCACATATGAAAGGTATCTGGTGACAAAGAGCTAAAGAGTATAAATTATTTTCTTATTTTTTTCATACAGAGCCAAAAGAAGCTCTACCAATGTGTGACTTTTACCAGTATCAGTTAACAATGCAAATATTAAGTAGTTTGGATGAGCTCTTTGTTTGCTTATTGATTTATCCATTCTTCTGTGTGGGCTGGTAAATTATTGAAAATTAAGAGCTCTGAAACCAGAGAATGGAAACACATCAGGGTTTGGGTCATTAGAGAAGAAGTAATAACTGAGAATTAAATAAGTATTACCACAAAATATGAAGGCATAGAAGTATTTTTCATTAGTAACTGGGAATAAATGAGTGTAAAGGTGCATATTGTGAGGAAATAAAGAAGGAAAAAACCTGTCACAGTGAACCAAACAAACTTCAGTGAAAAACCTCCATAAACAAGGGTTATATTCACTCAATGAAATTATTTTAACTTTAAATTTAAAAAAACCAAAAAAAACCAGAAACCTCCTTCCATTATTAAATTTTTGTTTTCTTTGTGTTATTTCTCATATACCGTTGATAAAATCAAAGGAAGACGAGACCAGAGTATGAGGTTAATTGTCTGAAATGGAAAAAAAGGGGGGAGAAGGGACACACATCACACAATACTGAAAAGGAAGAGCACAAGTGATGGAGTGTACGCAGAGGGCACACCCTGTATCTTTGTTACGTAGCCAGCTTGCTGCTCTCAGTGACACAGACACCTTTAAAGGTTTGGCAGGGTGGCAGAAACTTCCTGCAGACTGACACTGATAATACCCATGTTCAAAACAACCACCATAAAAGAACAGTAATGATTCCAACCTGTAAATATGTGGGTTTGATCCCTCAAAGACCAAATATTGTCAAAAACTTGTTCAGCATGTAGTGGAAGAACATCTGGAAGCTGCAGCTGGAACATTACAACATGGATTAAAGCAAACTGCAGCACCCATAACCAACATGCTGCAGCAGTGCCTCAGCCTCCAAAGCTGCCCACACATGAGCAAGGGATTGAAAATGGCCCGAACTGTAGCACCTGTTATGCTGCATATTAAAGCACAACTGTCAAGCTGTGATTTTTAAACATAGGAAAAGCACA
This sequence comes from Drymodes brunneopygia, assembly GCA_013400955.1. Lineage (NCBI taxonomy): Eukaryota > Metazoa > Chordata > Aves > Passeriformes > Petroicidae > Drymodes > Drymodes brunneopygia. The sequence goes on along the minus strand of VZTZ01020716.1, from coordinate 475,449 downwards.
TTTTCAGCAGCAATCCACTTCTGTGGTGTGCAGTTTGCAGCAGTCACCACTACCCAACTCTGCAAGCAGATGTGCAGGGCTCGCACTGAGCTGATGTCTGTGCTAAAGGTTTTATGTTATTGACACAGTGGACAACAGAAGTGCCCAGTGTTCAACAGACAGGGAAAGGGAACAGGCAGGAAAAGAGCTGCCATGACTGCCCTGGACAGGCATGGGCCATGCTCCTTACCTGCCATATGACCAAATCTTTAAGCCAACATTGACTCGGAATGTTTTTCCTTGCAATTGCACTCCTGCCTTCCTTCTGAGACTAATTAGGACATCACTGGAGCTGCTTCATGCCCCAAACTGCTCTGCTCTCTCACTAAGCCTCGAATGAACCCTGAAAGGAGATTGGCGTTGTTCCTCCAGGAAAGAATTCCACATAAAGGAGAATCAGAGGGATCAATTAAAAGTTCAAAGAGATAGAGGCAAGAAGAAGCAGGTGCATTGGAATTACAGGTTTATACCCTCCCTTCTAAGGCAAACTCCCGAAAATGCCCTCCCAAAGCACAGGGCAAACTGCACAATGCTCCATGCAGGATAGGTCATCCACAGGAAAGGGCCCAGCACTCGTTAGGAAACAGCTGCACCAAATGAGAATTTCACAGTCTAACAAGGAATTGTTTTACTCCGTTGCATACCATCATTAGGCCAATCCCATCTCAAAAATAAGGTTTAGTGCAGCTTACACTTATTGCACTTAATAGTGTGTTCTTCTAGAGTATGTGCAGTATCTACAGTATCTACAGGAGTGATTCTGTAAAAAAAAAACCAAACCAAACCAAACAACACCCCCTGTCTCAATGGATTTAGAACTGAGAACACAAAGACAGAATAATACAGTGAGATTTCAGAGGTTCATGTTAAATTAATGTTTCAAAAATCTGTAGTGGACAAAAAATAGAAAATTGGTGATTCTGAACATATGCAGAAACAAAAAAGAAATGAGATATTAAAGGACAAAGAGCTAAATGAGCTATTAAGTTGTTTCTATGGCTGCATTTGCTAGTGCAAAACTACCTTAGAATACTCAATAAGAAAATAAAAGCAGGCTAGGAGAATAATCTAAACACAAAATATTTGGTTTTTAATTCTGAACCACAAAGTGTTAAGTATGCTTATCTAAAGGACTGCTTTAAAGACACAAATAAGAGGCAAAACAAAACTCTCTCCTTAGCACCACTGGAGCAGAATTATTTGCATTGAGCAGTACTTGGTGTACAGAGCAGAAAACCAGTTCCAGGACATCAGCAGAGTTATTTCTGCTTAAGAGCCCTCTCGGTGTCAAGAAGAGTACCAAAATGCTTCATGAGAATTTGCATTTATTCTATTCCAAGTTTTAGGGAACTCGATTTCATTTCCCATCCACAGCATCCTGTCAGTTTTTATCACTCATATCGTGTTATGTAACAGAGTGGGGCTGACACAATCCATCCCGACTTAACAGAACTTGAGCTGTCATCTGTAAAATCTGAAAAAGCACTTCTCTAATGCTGCAGTGACATGAAGCATATATTTTTTTAACATCAGCTTATTTTTTAACACCTGAAGCAAAAAGCACTATCAAATAAAATACTTCATTGACACCTGCATTCTCTAAACAGTGCAAGTGCATTACCATTATGGCCATTCTCCTGCACAGGGGTACATAAATTCCACACCAGTTCAGCTGACATTTTTGTTCTATGAGTTAGTTCATGCATAATCCAGGGCCAAGTATCTATGAACACACATCAACAACAGCATCAATCACACATAGAAAGCTCAGTTAGAAACAGATATCTACCCCTTTTACTCCATTGTGACCAAGTACTTAGATACCATCAGCATCATACTGAACAGAATTTTTAAGCTTATTAAAGTGAAACAAATCAATATTCACTCCCAAGGTTTGTGTATCTGCATCTGTAGTTAATGTGGTGACAGTCATAAAATTCATATATATGAAACTAAAACCTCAATATACAAAGTGTGCATGCAGCATTTTGATACCCATTTCAGTCTGTACAGATTGCCAGAGTGCCCTTAATCTGTCAGCTACTACCCCTGGTGATGGTGAAGTTAATGATGTCAGTCAATTGACATGAAGCAGTGTTGGTGCTGAAGACACAGCACTACATGACCCCATTAGAAGGAAAAAACCAAAAAAAAGATTCCACAAGACACTTCTTCATGGGCTCTTTATATTTTCCTAAGATTCTCATGAGCAAATTTAATGAGCCAAATTGGCTCCTAATTACAGCTGCTAAAGTCAATCCATGTGAGAGGTGGTTCTGCTCTCGCTGGTAGCAAACCACTGCATCAGCTCAGACAACTTTTGACACTTCACCCAAAAGCAGAAGGCTCCAGTGGAAGAGTCAGCAAGGAACATAACAGCTTCTGAGCCTTGAAATGGCTCTGTTCTACTCTGCTCTTCTGCTCCTCATTTCTGTCTAGTGCTAGGTCACAGCACTCTCAACTCTCCACACAATTTAATGCAACAGTCCAGCAAAAAAATCTGTAACTATTGACTGTGGGAAGGCTCCAAGACTCTCCACCAGGTGAGACAGAGTGAGCAGAGGAGCCCAGTGCTCCCTGCCCCTCTTGCAGAAAGGGCTCATCCAGATCCCAATGCAGAAGTGCCACTTTTGGCTGTCCCCTCAGGCTGCTGCCTGATTTAATCCTCTGCCTTGCTGCATGCACATCTCTGCCAGCACAGCCGATAAAACATAGCAGGCAAGGGAAAAGAAAGATGTTTCTGGATGGCAACACAGTCCTGTAAACCAGGGCTTTAAAATTACACTGGTATGAAAATCAATCACTCAAGATAAAACTAAAGAAAAATTAAGAGAAAAGCAGAAGAGAGATAAAACCAGCACTAAATAGAAAAAATGTTGTAGAAAATAAATGATGTACAAACACTTGGATATCACAAAGTTTAAAAAAGGAGAAACTGAAGCAGAAAGTAACATTTCAAAACAGAGGTTATTTGCAGACAAGCTATTTTTTAAAAATAGCAAGCGAGCATCTTTCTCAGCAATTTTCAGATACATTGATGTAAATCCATTTTTTTTGAAACTATGTTCAACATTCTGAATGTATCAATGTAAGTGCATATTGTAGGACTCACAGAGAGAGGCAGAATGAAAAGCAATACTACTTTTAACTTCACACACATGCTAAAAGCTCAATGGCCCCTATTATTTTATAATACAGCTCACTGAGAGGTCTCGGTATGTTCCATTTCAAAGCAGTCAGACCAGACAACAGCTTTTCATGTCTGGTTTCTGCCATGTTTTTCCTATTGATGACATGAACCATAAACCCCTGTCTAGCTTCTATCTCATGACAAAAGTAGTCTTTGATCTTATTCCTATGGGTCCCTATTGCTACTGAAATATTTGATGTTAACGTATTTGTTTATATGGCAATGTTCTCCAAAAATCTCCTTGAACACACAAAAGCATGAAACAGGTTGAGAGTTTTGGTAGAATATTTTACTAGAGGACTAGAACAAACTGTTAAACTCAAATCTGCTTCTCATGGATGTTACAATACTTGGTTTGCAAAGATGTTTTGACACCAATATCTGAAGTCCAGTAAGCCGGGTGTCGCTCTTATTTTTCTAGAGTGCTGTGTTTATAGTTGTTTGCAAAGGTTTTCATAGATTTTGTGTAAACAATCCATGTTTCTATAACTGGCCAAGGATTGTTTTGTACTTTGGATGTTGTTTTCATTCTTCTTTCTGGGGTGGAGAATGTGATGGGCTGTGTTTCTCACCTATGGAATTTGAGAGGTGGTAACCTCTTTGTCCAATCCATAACCATCTGTAAAAAGGTATAAATATAAGAATAAAGAGAGGCTGGAACTCTTTTTGCTCTCTACCTGGCCTTGGTGACTGACCTCCTAAGTTGCCTGATTGTTTCGTGTTCAACTGAACGACAGCCAGGGATCTATTGTCCGGTCACTGTTTGCATAACCAGGAAAACACTGCTGGCATCCTCACTGGGATATGCAGCTGTTCCTGGCAAGCTGCTTCCACGTGTGGCCACAAGTTATTTGCCACCCAGGACCTGAAAGCAAAATCTTTGAGTTTACCTTGCATTAATCTTACTTTAAGTTTCATCACAAAGCTTCAATAAACTGCATAAAGCAATCAAACAGATCTGTTTGTATGGCAATAGCTACACAAAGGAGGAAAATCCCAAGCCAAGAAGCCCAAACCTCAAATGCAAATCAGCCTCCAGTTCTAAACCAGCAAAGAACAGCTGGGATGAGAGGGTACTCTTTTCAAAATTTTGAAAGTTAACTAGAAAAAAATCCAGTAGTGATTATGCACAGAAGAACCATTTCCAACAGCAATGGAGAGTTCTCTTACCCTGTTCCTCACAGATACATCTCCCACATGGAGGCATTTGGGAAGTTTCGTGTGGTTCCCCTGAAACTGTGCTATTGAAAGGTGGGAAACACAAGGCAAGAAAAGGTTGGTTAGTGAAGGTTGGCATCAGCCTCTCTCTACCCTAAAACAATCACATCCTTGCCTTGTGTGGCCAGCAAACCAATCTGAATTGAGAGCATTTGATTTTTTTCTACACATAGAACTTGTATTCCACACATGAGGATAACCTGAGACCTTGATAAATCATTTCAGCTACTCTCTGCTACCAGAGGCATGAAACCTGATGTATGTTATATACATAATGGGTCTGTCAGCAAACTTTGGAGTTAATGGGGGGGCTTTTCCTCACCAAAACTGGCTTTGAGTTGCACCCACTCCTTCTTAGGAGGTGTTGTAGATGTATAGTGTCTGATTGTAGAGACCTTGAAGGGGCTTCCTGAAAATAATGTTTCTCCTGCAAACTTCTCACAATATAAAACCTTTTTAATATGCTGCTTTATTTCCTCCCTTATTTTTTGCAACTTAGAAAGGCAAAACAAACTGACAATTAACCTACTAGATGAATGGAGATACCCTGGCTGGAATCCAAAATGGTATCAGTAACATCCCTTGGGCTGAAAGAAAATTATTCTCAAGGATGAATTTGATCTTCATTTTACTGAACCACACTGGTTCTTCCTTTAGCAAAGTTCTTAAACTGGGATATTTATTACCAAGTAATATCCTTAAGACAACTAATTTTCCTTCCTATGCACAAGTGTGTGCAAAGGAAAATGGACATTTTCTGCCCACACTGTGGAAGCTCTGGATTTTATTTTAAACAAAAAAGAGGCTCCTAGTGCTGGTACACAAATCTCAAAGTGCATCTGAAGAGAAAGGTACCACCTTTAATACATTTCCAGTCAGGCAAACATAGATAGATAGATAGACACACAGATTGATTGACTTAATGTAGGTTTATTCCATTATAGAAAGCTTAAGTTATTCAAAGCAAATATGTTCATAATTCCAGGGGTTTTGTTGGGTTGGTTTTGGAAGGACAATACAGAAGATTTAGCACCATGTATAATGTTTAGCAAACTGCTTAACAGCTTATTGATTGCCAATAGTTCATATAGTGACATTTCTGCTATAGCATTTCAGAGAAAATTTAATGCTTCATGGATTGTGCACAAGGAGAAGAGTTCAAAAGCACACTAGGTAGATTTTGAAAGCTTTATCTAGAATATAAAGGGGCCAAAAGTCTTTGACAAAAGGACGGGAAAGGGCTATCAGTGAGACTGGCACATGGTTTTCATTAAAAACAGGCAGCTCATTATTAGCCATTAGGTTCTCATCATTCTGATATTGCATAGCCAGAGGAGACAAAAGTTTGGAAATTGCATCTTGTGCAGTTCTCTGGCTAACAACTTTCCAACTGTGACAGGGCAGAAACATTATTTTTATTTCTAGAGTAGAAAAAAAATGTTGGTTACATCAACATCAGAAGGGCAACTCCAGCCTGGAGGCATTGTAACTGAAGGTAAGAGGATATAGAGGCTGAACCAACATGTATCACTTGGATCTCAGCTCGGAGTACAAACAAAACAGTGAGTGACAGCGTGCAAAGAAACAGGGCTTGGAAATGCACAACTCCACTAAAAGCACTGCAGTCATTCCAGACAGATGCATTTTGCCACACATTTAAACACAGGAAACTGAAAGGGAAGAGGAAGTTATCCTGTTAGAAAATCCTTCAACTATTTGACTTCCTAACAGCAAAGATGCTGTAAATCTGTGTACTGACATTTACAGCTCACACAAGATTAATTAAAGCACCAGGAAATAAAACTCCGTAATTAGTCCTGGAAACGCCGCAGGTGCCAAACTGCTATTTACAGACCGAGGGGATGTAATATTTTAAAATTAAAAATTGTTATGCATCAACTACAAGGAGACAGAAGGAGAAATGCACAGCTAGCTCAAAGAAAATAACACTCAAACATCAGCAAAAACATGACTAAAACTTTGATTATGATAGGTTTGTTAACCTTTCCCTGGTATTTTGATAAAGAGAACCCACCACTTCTAGAGGGCTAAAAGCTTTTCTGAAGTTATGATCTCCTCCCTCCCATCTTATTTCCATAATTTTGTCTGCAAATATTACTCCTAGCCATTTCTTAAATATCTGTGCAGTGTTTTAGAATAATATTTCCACCTCTACCAGCCAGAGGGACAGAAGAAATGTCACCCATAGAAACACCTGTAGCAGGTTTATTTTATTTCTTTCCCCTCTCTGCACTTGGTGAAATCTTACATAAGCCAAACATTCCCTTAAGATTTAAATATTTGGTGCTTTTGTGGCTCTTGGGGTTTGACATTTTTTGTTTGTTTTAATTTGGTTGGCTGGTTTCAGGGCTTTTTCTTTGTTTGTTTTAATTTTGAAACTAGGACTTCCTTAGAGCAATCTGAGTCACCAAACATAAAAATTCAGCTGATTGTGTGGAGTCTGATCTTTTTGCCCTCTACACAAATTTAATATAAGATGCCTTATTGTTTGAATAAAGATGCTTCTGGGTTTTGTGCACCAACCACTCCTGCTGGCACAACTTCAATGTGCTTTTCAAGACTTTCTGATCTTATATGTTGTATTTAGGCAGGAAAATGGCTACTTTAGGGTTATTTATCAGACTTAGGAGTAAGATAAGCAGCAAATGGTCCTTAATGCCAGGCACAGCCCTACACATGCACAGAAGCAGAGCTTTGAGCTGCACATCAAACTTCATGCCTACTCTTAAACTTCAATGCTTTCATTCTGTCTAAAGTTCACTTTCTACCTGCCTCTAATTTCTGTGTCTCAAAGCTGGCTGTAACAATGTGCTCATCACAGAAATATAAATAAGAACAATGGAATTAAGAGAAATGAGAGAAGCATTCTGTCTTGGAGAAAGAACAATGTGGAATGAGTGCTGTGGATGGATTTGAAAGAAAATTACAGTAATTTTAAAAATTGTATTAACTTGCTGTCTTCTACATAATGGTTCTACAGCCATTACTGTCTTGTTTAGAGCTTCATTTTCCTCTCTTCTATCCGTGTTACTCATTATTTGAGCTATTTACACCACCTATAATGTCAGCCACTCTAATATAGATAAACATCTTGACTAATGAGATATTGAAGGAGGGTAGGGGAACATAATTTCTCTATGAAGTAAATTTCTTCAAGGTGACAGCAGGGACATCAGGCATCTATTTAGGACGAAGTCCACATTCTGGACAAAATGTCACTACTTTCTTTTCAGGTCGTATTAAACTTCCATGACTAATTCCTAAAACCAGTTACCCTATTAACATTGCTTAAGATTAAACATAAACTCTTTACAAGTAAGTAAAACCCCTTGACACTTCAGTCAGCTCACAGGTGGGTTCCAGGGAGCTTGCTGTGCACAGGTACTTTGCCCTGGCACACTCACCTCTTTCCTTGTTTGTGTATTACAGAGAATGCTCATTCTGTTCTTTACAAATTTCAGCTCCAACAGCCGGGTTACTCATTTGTACATCTGACTACCAAATATGAAATCTGACAGTTAGGAAAGCCTAAAGATTTCACTCAGTCTCTTCAGAACACCTTTTCAGAGTTTCATACAAATGCATTCTTCCAGGACTACTCAGTGAGCACAGTCAAATGATACTAAAATATTAAATACTATAATAATATTAAAATAAATTATTTTTCTTTAACTATTCACAAATTCTTGATCTTAGAATTGTGTGAACTTTATAGACTAAAATAAATTCTACAGCTTTGAATTACTAATTATTTAAATGGAATTGTCTGGAACAGGTTGGTTTCATTACTTTGAGACATGGATCACAGTCTTTGAGTAGCAGGTCTTGGATTCAAAACTTTGTTCAAAGTGAAGAGTTCTTCTGCTGTAATCTAAAGCACAGCAGGTATACTTTTTATCCAAATGACTTGAATCACCATGGGAAAATTTAATGAGGATTTGTCACATGATTTAGATATTTAAAGTTTAGCAAATCCAGAACATTTATGCCTTGATATTGCAGCTTTGAGAGCCACTAGCATTCTCCACTGCTACCTGCTCACCTAAGCAAAAACCAGATTCACAGCTCACTCTTTTGAACTCGTTCAATTCCTCTCTGGGCAAAAGTAGCAATCTAATAGTTGTCAGAAAAAAAATTTTATGCCTTTTTAAAATACAAGATTTCACTAAAAAAAAAACCCTGAAGACCCCCAAAACCCACAAGTGCAGAAGATTAGGAGTCCAGAACAGCAACTTGGCAATAATAAATCAAATTGCAAGGACAAGGTAAGCACCTGCCAATGGAAGAGAGAGAAGACACTCAGATTTTTTTTGCCTGAAAGTATGCTGGACAAAGAAATAAATTACTAATACTGAAGAAGGAAAATCTATTGACTTTGAAGAATGTTCTTTTTCAAGGTTTGTATCTTTTCAGCAATTAATCGAGATATCTGCTTACTTATAGCATTTCCATAGCCTCCATTTATTTCTGCTAAATTAAAGAAGCAATGCCCATTCTATTTGTACATAGTGTCTACATTTACGATTTTGTCAGGGCAGAAATTTTGTACAGTATATAAAGATGCGGAAAAGCCAAGATATTTAGCTATTGAAGAGATTTTTGTTGCCACAACCACTGACCAAACTGAATGGGGCAGTAGTTACTGCAGTGCAAAAAAGCCCAAACCAAAAAAACCCCCAACCAACCAACCCCATGTATCTTTATTCCCTTCTACTAGCTGCAATAATTTTCATTCTACTGCACCTAAAATGTTGCTACCAACATACAGAGAGCTTTCTATACATCACCTTATGCAATCCTTCTACTGAGATTTACATATTTATACATCTAAAAACCAACCAGCTTGCCAGGACAATAAAACACCATGTATCTATACAAAAAGAAAAATACAAGAACTGTACCTGGGACATTTCCTCAATGCTGCTCTTTCCAGAGTCATTGGAAAAGCTCCAGCTGGACAAGCAGAACACCAGCCCCTGGGGGATGGAGGAGAGGGAGCTGCACACCCACCCAAAGTCACCTTGTCAGAGAGCAGAATCGGGGAGAGGCAAAGTCCCCCCCAGATCTCTTGCAGGGCTTATTGCTCAAGAGATGAAATGATAAAAAGAGACCCTGAGAAGAAAGGGCGCTAACGGGATCTGGTTTGTGCCTCCCTCCGCAGCCTCCAGGGGCCTGCCCAGCACGGGAAGGTGTGAGGGGCCGCTGGGGCTCCGTGTCGGGGAGCCCGAGGGAAGTACCGGGAAGGGGGAATTTCCTCTGGAGTTCCCAGCAGCTCTCTGGGAAAGCCCCTGAGCCGGGAGGGAAGAACCGTCCCTGCTGTGCCCGGGACGGGCTGAGGGATGAGCTCGGGGATGAGCTCTCAGCTGAGGGGACAGGTGGGGCCGCCCTCCGCTCCGCTCCGCACACCTGAGGGCAGGGAAGGTGCCCTGGAGGAGGGGGGAAAGCTCCCGCTTCCCGAGGCTGCCCTCCGTGTCGGATGCCATGCACTCACCCTGCTTCGGGGCCGTGCTGTGGGAAAAGCTCGAGAGAACTTCCTTTACCCGAGGGGCTCTGTGGTGAGCAGCAGAGCAGGCCTGCCCTTGGGGGCGGCCTTACTTGAGCCTTCTCCTTACAAACTCCTGGTCTGGAAGACGGTGAGGAATCCCTGGGGGTGTGAGGAGGAATTCCCGTTTTTCCCCACTCAGCTGATGAAGAACCTCGAGGAGAGGGAAGCCCCAGGATGGAGGTGGGTGCCCAGCGGGTGAGGAAGAGGGGTCCCAGCAGGGATGGGCCCCTGCTCAGGGAGGAGGAGAAGGGACAAAGCACCACGGGGCTGTGAGGCCCCACAGGGCCTTTCTCGGGAGGGTAGAGACTGGGCTAACGACACATTTCAAAGATAAAATACATGTGTATGGTTTATGTAGAGAAAAGTAAGTGGAATGATATGTAGGAACACTGATGCTTTAAGACAGATGCTCTAAAATGCTGTAATTTCCCCAAAAAGTTAATGTGTTTTGCTTTGTAGACATCAGGAAAGAAAAGTGCTTATCATATTTCATTTAAAGGATATAAACCTGTAACTAAGAGTATTTGAGTTATTTAACTTAAATATCAGTTTCAGTGATGTTCATCAGCATAACTTTTTTTCAAAATTGGTTATTACACCTTCAAACTGTTTTATCAGACTGTAATTGCCTATAACAGACTGTGAATGCCTGTAACAGATTTTACTGAACCAAAAATGTTTATACAGTTCTTTAATATCAGCTGCCATGTGTATAATAGTGGTGGTTGCAACGGATATAATAATGCGGAGATTAAGAACCTGCAAAGGAGTAGAACTGAGCAAATTGGAAACAATTACAAAAAAATTGCATCAGATTATTTGGGTCTGTATTCAAACCATGGTAAGGGTGACTGCTATGTAATTTTGGATCAAGAATGGGCTAGCATGGTCTCTTTAATAGTCTCAATGATATATAAAAGTCTATAATTTCAACAGTTTAAATTAACTTGGTGTGTTATCATTCAACAGCAGAGAACTTATGCTAATAGGATTATTGTTATATTAAAAATGGTGCTAATTTGAGGCTTTAAGAATACAGATATACAGCTCCAATGTTGTGTTCTCGTTAGCCATGCAGTGGAACATGACATAAAGTAGGTATTTTGTCATTGTCAGGAACAAAATGGTTCTAGTGAACAATAGATTGCACATCTTTTCATTAGGGGAGGGGCCATACTTGTCAGCAAAACAAAGTGACTCAGAAAACCTTAGTGGATAAATGTAATAAGGGAAAGCTGTTACCAGTGGCAGGAAAAAGGGGGGGAAATGTCACTCTCAGCTGTGGTGTTATTTGCTGGAAACCAAAGCTGTAAAGCTACCTCACATATTAAAAAAAAAAAAATCTGATTTTAATGAGTTGCTTCCACCAGTGCAGAAATAATGCAAGTAAACAATTTATTGTGTCAAAGATTGATTGATTGATTTCCAACTCAAAAAAACAAACAAACAAAAAACAGCAACAACATTGTGTCTGAAGGCATAAGAAGGAAACTGCAGCCAGGTCTGTAGTGATAAAGGTGCTGGAGATCTGCTTCAGAAATCAGCAGTTTGAAATGGCACAAGCACATTTGTTTGCTGATACCTGGAAAATAGCTTATTCTTTCAGGGGTCATTTAAAAACGTATTTTGCTTTGTGGGGAATATTTTAATATCAAGAAATGAGCCAGAAAGTAATATTCATTTTGTACTCATCAGTATTCTAGCAGAACCTTTCATGAATCTGTTTTAATTTATAAAGCAATAGAACAGTTTGAGAGAAGTCTATGCACTAAATATTTTCCCAAAATTGCAGCCATGCTAGGGCAGTTCTGCTTTAGTTCTGTTCCAGGCTACTGATGCTTAGTGCTTCTCCTTGGATAAGTGACCTGTGTTAATGAGCTCTCACTGCAGCAAAATTCACATTGTTTTTCAGGAATGAATAGAAGGGTATGCTTGTGTAGCCACTCTATCCTGTCCTCATCTGTCCCATCCCTGGGGATGCTAAGGATCAGAGTATCCACACACTTCACTTGGAGCCTTGAGTTTTAACACTTCATCACTTTTAACACTGAATACTTGTCTTTCAGGAAATAAGGAAAAATATGCCTTAATCGTGGATGAGTTGTCTAAATATCATTAGCATTTGATACTCTTGCTTCAATAAAACCTTCTTCCTCATGATGAGGTTTCGCATGCACAAATACCACTTTTACAGTCATGGGATGAACACACTGCACCCCATGAATTTATTATATTGGTCAATTTGTGCTAGGAATGTCCAACAGCCACTGGGCATGAACATAGTGCTCAAGGGTCAATAAACCCACAATTCCTCTTTATTAATTTTTCAGAAATAGTTTTACATTATTGGGAAATCCTGTTTGGCCTCCACTAAAGGAAAAGGTTTTAGACTGTAATCCCAAGTTATGTTAAGATGTGACAGTTTTGGCTCCAGAAAAGCTTTTTTAAAGCAAGATTTCCAGAGAATTTATTTTGCATAATAAAAATTAGATCTGGGCATCCTGTTTTGCCAGGGGACTTGGGAATAATTCAAACAATTACCCCAATGATAAACAATTTTCTGTTTGATGGATGAGCTGTCTTTAGGTAATGGTACTATGGGATTCCATTCTTCCACACTCCGTGCTGCAGTTCAGCAAAACTTAAAGATGCTGGCTTATGAATTTTTTGTGTAGAACTTCTATTAAGAGAATGAATGCCCTAGTTCTTCACCTGTTTGAAGTAATAGTCTTGCTTTTTGAATTTATCATAGCTTGTGCCAGTTTCCTGTTTACCAGTTTAATCAATAAAGCCATGCAGCACTTTGATGTAAACAAGATGACCTCACTATTCAGTGTATTTTCCTGCCTTTTGGCAAATGAAAGACATATTTCTATTGATTTTTCTCTTCACATAAGCATATTCTTTCCTGCCATTTCTTTTTAGCTCCAGGCATTCCACAGCTAAACCAGACATTAAGAACTGTAAAACTGAGGCTTTATCCTGCAGTTTCTAACCTCACCTGGCTTTTCCCTGCTTTATTTCCCTTCCTTTGATGCAAGGAATTCTCTCAACTTCAATCCTGATCCAAGTTATTTTTCTAAACTCCCTTTAATCAATATGGTGGAACAATGCAAACAAATGAAGGAAACCATGAGGAGTTTCAGTCCTTTTTTGTTTTAACCTCAAAATGCTTTTGCTCCCTAAACATTTAAAGGGTATTACATAGACACTGGAAAACGTGTCTAATTAATATCTCGCAAATAGATAAATACAATGTAATATTTCATCTTAACTAAAACTTATTGCTTGCTTCAGTCTTCAGTGGCTTTAAATGTATTTGGGAAAACCTAGGTGCAATCAAGCTGCCTGAAAAATGTCAGTTCTTCCTGGAAAAAACCCCAGTTGTTGTTATCAGATTTCTTAAAATTATTTCACTCAGAGTAGCAATGTCTACCTTGCTGGATTCTAAGGACACAGCTCTGTCCTCAGCAGTGAGTGGGGTACCAGATCAGAAGGAGGAGTACATGCATGAGATGCAGCAGTAGTCATGGAGTCGTAGCAAACATCTGCATGAAGTCAAAATTTAAATCTGTTGTTAGTGCAGAAAGCCATTTTGGATACTGTGAAAGGAAAAACAGTTCACTGACAAGGAGCTCTTAAGTGTCACAGGAGCCACTGCTGTATAATTTCAAGTCCATTTCAAAGCATGAGGACTCCAAACCAGACTGTTCTCAGTCCCTATTGAATCCTGTGATGCAGCTTCAGTCTTCAGACTTGACAGACTCTGAAAGCACCGGCATCTAGGGTGGACAGAATGAATTGGAAATATCAACCTTAATTAGGAATTTTCTTGCTTTTGTGAATATTCTTTTTGTTTAAAGAGATCACTGCTGCTCTTACATCTGTAATGATAACTATTGATTAGAGATGTAAGAACTGAGGAAAAGGACATTTAGCGCAATTTGTAATTGTCTTATTCAAGTTCTTTTTTGAAGGGATTTTGTCAAAACAGCTAGAAAGCTGAACAAAGAATGCATCTGAGCCGAATTGATGTAGTGCACGTTGATTGCAATTAGAAAACTTTGTGGCTAGCATATATTAGTTGGAACTTCTGCTGAAAATTATTTAATGTGAATCATTTGTCAGTAGCAGTATATGTGAATTCTGTTGAACAATTTTCTTGATGTACAAAGATTGGCATCCTTAATGTTTTAGCCATATGGAGCACATTTTTCTGAGAGAACGATGTGCTTTTTGTATGTTAGTATGTGTGGTTTATATTGGTTTTTTTCAAGTTGTTTTAGTTTTGTATATATATATATTTTGTGGTTGGATTTTTTAAATTTAGTTGTTTTGTTGTTTGGGTTTTTTTTGTGGAAGTAGACCACCTGATCACTTTGTTGCAAATATTTTTACATTTAAAGCCTTTATTGTTGGAGAACTTGCACAGGGAGTTAATGAAATAGCATATTTAATGCCTGGCAGCAAAGCCAAAGTCAGAATTGTCAAAGATGAAGCTTTAACTATCAGGGTAACTGCCAAAACAAGATTGCTGAGAAGCTGGATGGTCTGGCTTGGTGTCCAAAGCACGCTTCTACAAACACGACTGTGGCATCTGAGGGATAATTTGTGCCTAACATAACTGTGCTGACAAAAGCTGCTGGCTCTACACTACCAAAATAGGGTTGTGATGATGCTGCTAATTACAGCCCTCTTGTATCTGTGATAAGTGATCCTCATGCAGATCAAGACATTGCAATGTGAGCAAGGCCTAAGACTGAATACCAGAAATCATGGTACTAAAGATCTTACATTAGTAGCTTTGAAGTGTGTTCTTGGAGCTTTTTTTATACTTCACCCGCACATATCACCTAAATATTCCTACTATTTGATGTTAAAACAGTAAAAAGGGCAGAAGAAAATTGTAGATGGGCCCGACCTGCCTCTATTTTGGCTTGATGTTCATCACTGACAGTGACACAAGTTCTGTGCAGCTCTTGTGGTGCTCTGTAAAGCCACTCACATGATGTGATGGTTCTCATTCTATCTTCTATTGCAGCTGCTCATACTGCCACAGTTGGAGCAGGTAAGATCCTGGTTCTTGTGATGCCTGGACTTCTGGGATTCCACGCTGAGGAGGAGACATCTATAATTGATTATTGTTTATTACCCACATCCCTGCACCTCCATGACAGTGATAGAGTAATAACAATAAAGAGCCCTGTCTCACTGAGTTATCATATTTCACCATTGTCATCATCATCTCTGAAGTGTTACATTTTACAGAAAATTACACTGTTTCTTAAAACAAAAGGAGAAAACTTCAGCAACTCCAAACAGGCTTTTTTGTGGTATTAAGAGTGATGATGTTTTTGTTTTCCATCCCATTAGATATTCAAATGTGGATAGAAATGCAGTTGGGGAAAAAAATACCCCTAGTGGTATTGAACCCTAGAACTCAGAATCTGTCTGAAATATGGAAGAGAAGTTGGTAAGACTAGAAGAGAAAATACGAGAGGGGAAGAAAGCCTTTAAAGCTATTTAATGATAGAATACTTGGAATAAAGACAATAATAGAAAAAAGTTCCTTTTATCAGTAGCTGTGTTCTAAAACTCTAATTGCACTGCTTAGCTGGGGAGTGAAGGAAATGAACTGAATTCATTGTCTTAATGATACACTTAGCAGATGGGCAAAATGAATACATAATAAATTGTGCTTCATTTCTTACACAGACAGCAGTTTCATGAAATATAACAATGTTCTGCATTTTCTCCATCTGTTTCTACAAAAATGAATTTATTTCTTCTGTTTTCCTTGCTCCCCCTTCAAAACATTATTTGATTTGAATATCATCTAAACTTGAAGGAAATGATCCTTGCCATAAGAGGTCTCAATCAAAGCCTTGTCATTAAAGGAAAGATGTGTCACCATGGAATTGTACCCCAGGACTGTATACAGATGGAGATGCAAAATTTGGGATTTTAAAAAATCTGCCTGGAAGAACTGGGAAATATTGTAAAATTTGGCTGGTGTTTAGCCTTGCAGATAATTCATTTAATGCAAAACCTTTTACAGTATCTCTCAACCTTTATGTAAGTGCTCTGTACTCTGTTCTAGCAGATTTAGATTTTTTTTTTTGCATCAGTTTCATACCAGTTGTAAAAAAAAATTACTCCTGGTAGTTCTGTGAATCTGAATGTATCTTAACATTTTATGGATATGACTGTTCCATAACTACTGTAGTGGTCTTCCCTCCCCTCTTTTTTTCCCCTTTTCTTTGATATAGTAAGATTTAAGATGAAATCTAGAAACAGATGTTTGCTTCTGATGCTCTGCAGTAAAATGCAGTTTTATGTCAGCTATGGCCCCATCTGTGAACTGTTAAGCACCCAAGAGTTCAGTGTTTGTCTGAGGGGCTTTTTCCTACCTACTGGGGACTGTTAAGTTGTCAGCATTAGCAAAGATCTGTGAACAATACTGGAGTTTGGAGAAAATGACCAGAAAGGCCAGGTTCACAAATGCCTTCTTTTGTATTTAAGTGATGTTACATTGGGTGTTGTTATAAGAAAACATTTTACAATCATGTGTACAGTTCCTGGTGTTTAAAAAATAAAAAAAGGCCTTTAGTCAATAAAACTTGCTGCTTTTCACAGACCGGTTTTATAGTTACTGGCCTTAATTTCTTGCTGTACTTGATAAATCTAAGTCCAATGTTTTTTCCCTTTTTATTTTTAATTTATTGTGAACAAAAGTAATGCAATCCAGTAGTCAAAAAGCATGCTACAGGAAATATCTACTAAGAACCATACTGTATTGTCTAAAAGTGATTCTGAATGAGTTTTGTGCTTAACCACATCCAACTTTCAATAAAGAATCCTAAATACCATATATTCAGCCTTACAATTTCAGATGCTTACAAAAATGTGCATAAAGGAACAAAGTCATTGTATTCAATGGAGTGCTCCTCTTTGTTGCTGTATTAATGAAAAATAAGTCTTACTGAAATTTTAGTTCTTTGTCCTTTTGTGTTAATTCATCTTTAAAATGAATGATGCTGTTCCTGTGAGTGATTGGAAGACATTGAAAACTGCTAATAACCATATGTATTAGACTATAGGCAAAGTATTTAACTTCTTGTCAATAGCAATGCTTTACAGCCTTCAGCAATGTGACTTTTCAAGGGAACTTGTGTAATATTTGTGTTCTGGAAGTGGCATTCCTACAGCCTGTACTCGTTCCTAAGGGCCTCCATTCAGGTGAGTAGTACCCCTCTAGGAAGGAAATACCAGTATCTCTATTTTATAGAGACCAAAGTAGATAATAATTTACCCAAGGTTATTCAGGGATGCTTTCACAAGGTTTAGAATTGTGGTCTTTCTACCGGGTTACTTTGATAATTATTTAATCACACTGGAGTGAGGTTGCTCAAATTGCATGAAATGTTTTGCTACTGAATTTGAGATTCAGTGGCACCTGTCAGCTGGGAGACAACGCCGTATTTCTCCAAATGCGTCTGTAAAGTGGGCCCTAAGAATATACTGAGACATCCCAGCAATTTCTGTAGAACTTGGGAAATGGTAGTAAGGCTTCTGACTTGGTTTTCTCAGGATACCTAAAGCAGCCTGAAAACCCTTCCATGTTCTCCAGGCTTGGCACAGGCCTTGTGACACTCGGGGCTGGATGTGTGGGTGAACAGGGGTCTCACGTGGTTTCACAGTTACACATCACTGAATAGCACAGTGCAGATGTGCAACAAAGTGGTTTGGTAGGGACAAGTCAAAAACTGTATGAGGAAGGAAGGAAAAGATCATGAGAGCAGCAAGATGCACAGTAGTAACAGACTTAGTGTTTGTAAAGGAGTGAAGTTTAAAAAGTGGAAAATCTATGGTTTGGAGAGGTAGGATTTGTACTACAAATGGAGGGGAGAGTCTTGCTGAAGGGTGCAGTGACTCCAAATGGCCAAGGCTCACCCAGTGCCTGTCAGCGCTTACAGAATGCTTTGCCTTTGCTTTGTTCTTCTTCCCGAAGCAGTGCAAGGTGCACTGAGAGATCTGCTGCTCACATTCACACACTCCTACTCCTGCCAGTGCACACAGCTGCTTCCCTCCCTCCTCAGGCTCCCTCTGCTGTGCTCTGCTGGCTGCAAAGGAAAGATTTAACTGCCAGAGTCATAGCAACATCTGTAACTTTCCATCTTAGTGAGAGATTCAACAATGGTTATACTGCAAGTTTAATTTGTAAGGATTTAATTTCTTGGAATCTGGTTCAAAAAAAACCCCTCTTTTGGAAAGAAAAAAAGCCATAAAAGATCACTTGACAAAAGTTTTCTGTTTAAAGACATTGAAGACTGAAGATTTTAAACTGGAAAATAAATGGACATATACCAAGAATGTATTTATAACAAAAGCCAGATTTTTTTTTTCTGGAATTAAATGAAAATTTGCTTATTGTCTTTCTGCAGTTTTTCTGTTCACTTGAGTGAATTTATACTGGGGTCAGAGGTTTGGCCGGTGCTTTATTAAGCACATAATGTGGCCCTGCAAATGGAATTCAAGAACTGTAAAAAATTTGTACAGTAAGTCTATTAAATGTTTTAGTAATCCGGCCATAAGAACCCAGAACTAAAATCAGACCTCACATTTTGATTAATTGTGTGGTAAATCAAAGGAGAAAGTGAAAAATGACCTTCACTGAGTGTGCTTTGCTTCCCCTGTGGGAAAGAGAAGAATCAAATGATGATTTATTTTTTCCTCTCCTTCTAAGTGGAAAGAAGAACTTTCATGCAGAGAAGAGGGGTTTTGTAGCATCTGAGAAGTAATTTTGTTTTCTTGTAGAAGAATACTTTAGGTTGGAATGGTTTATGTTAGACAAGAGGCTTTTGTCTCAGGTTGAGCAGTTTTGGATAGAGGATGAGGATCACCTAACTACTGGGGAACCAGTTTGATTGCATTCCCTGAGTACTCAGAAATGGTCCTTGTGTCATCGCTGGTCATGTCGAGAAGGAAGAGGGGAAGGAACAAGGGAAAGGGAAGAACAGAACTATGATATTCATATTTGGTTAATTTTTGTCATTGATCTGGGAAACAAAACTGGCTGTTCATGTGAAGATCACGCACCATAATTGCTTATTCAGTGATTCCATATTCAGCTTGAACTGATCTAATTCATAAGCTGAAAAATGAATAAGTTTACCTGACTCTATTAATTTATAACTCTTAAAATTCATATTTGGTCCAACAGTATTTGTAAGAACTATAGAGGTAACTTACAAAGCAAGGAAATGGTGCTTCAAAGGTAACCATTATGATTATAGCCACAGACTGCTGAGGTCACTCACTGTTCTAGTCAGAAAGAATCACGTAACAGGGGAAAATATTCCATAAAAGAGCAAGGCTAGTTATGGCCCTGCTTCTCACTATTTCTCGTGGCATTACTCAGGTTCCCAAAGTCTTACTGCAGGATTTTGATGATCCAAACAGGAGCCTGCCTGTGGGACTACCGAGGTTCTTAGGACTTCAACAAAAAATGGAGCATCAGTGAGGAGGATTTGGCATTGGAACTTAATTTCCTTTGGTTTTATTTGATATACAGTGCCTTAGACATAGCTGTGTATCTCAGTTTTCAGCTGAACCTTGTTTGCCACACAGTCCTGGAGGGAGCAGCTATGAGCCCAGCTGTGTGCTGGGGATGCTCCTCTGGAAAGTGTACTTAGAAAGGCACCTCCACTAAACTGCTCTCAAACATAATTTTTGAAGTCTCACCGGCCTGGGATTGGGACCCAGGCACTGCTGGCTGTGCACACACGAGTGAAGACAAAGCTTTGAAATGGTAATTGGTATCTTAAAAAGTCCCTGTCCACTGCTTTAGCCACAAGATGGAACTTTGTTATTCCAAATGAGAAATCTGTGATGCCAAATAATAAAAGCTTACTGAAAAAAGAACTCAAATATCCTAAAGACATTATTTCCTTTAGAAAAAAGTACAATGGAAGTGTATATTATCTCTCTTTTTTTTGGAAAAAATATACAGAAGTAAAAAAATTTGAGACTAGAAATTTAAAAGGCCAGTTTTTTCTAGTCTGTAGTAATAGCGAATACTTACTTCATGTTGCCATGTATTGTCTGTTGATCTGATGTTTGTTAGGAAATTGGGCTTGCAGCATTGCTCTCTAGAAGGCTTCTGTATAAATTGGCATGAATCATGTTATTAGAAATATCTTGATTCATTCCAGCCGCATCAAATTTTTTGTTCTGAAAAGTGCTAGGCATCTTATTGGAAAAGTGTGAATAAAGATGAACTCCTAAGTACTTGCTAGTTCCAGAGAAGTTGATAAAAATTAAGTTAGCTTCTCACCAGAAAACAAGGCTTCCTTTTATTGGAAAGGAAATATTGCATATAGGTGTGTTGAGTGCAAGAGAAATGTTACATGATGATTTTTTCAGAGATAACCAGTGGAATACTTTTCCAGACCTATGCAGAAAGAAACATCATCAAGTATCCCAGAACACTATTAATGAGTCTGTTGAGAGAGGATTTATGTCTCGTTATGGGTTCTATTTGAATGTGTTTGTACATACCTGAATTTTAACAGATGCTCAACCTGTACTTTATAAATTAAATCTTCTTAGATTTTACAGTGTTTCCTCAGTCAAAAAGGCAATGTTATAATGTGCACAGAATGAACCTTATCATGCATGGAATATCTCTCACTGAACGACTCCCCAAAGACATATCTTGTTCTACATTTTTCATGTAGAAAATGAACATTTTCATTTTGGTGCATATGACTATCAGAAATTATGATGTTGTTCACTAGGTTCTTATTTTTTTAAACTTTATTCTTTTCTCTCAACCTGTATAGGATTATTTCAGTGAAAAATTCGAGATGCCGTGGCACAAGACAAATGCCACTTGTGCAGCTGATGTCAGATGTAGGTGGTAACTGAAACAAATTCCTTTAAGCTGCATTGTAACTCTCCTTGTCTTTCCAAAAGAGCAAAGTGTAGTGTGAGAGTGGGGTTTTGTTGCTTCAATCTCTCTTGATAATGATTCTAATTAGTGTTGTGATAATTAGATACAGATGGTTTGCAGGTGGGGCATGCCAGGCTTCATCTTTTCTAAATTGCTCAATGTGTCACCTGTTTGACAAAATAAAGAAGCTGTGGGGCCTGTTGGTGTTACTGAAAGGCTCCACATAAATTCCACTGGGTTTTGATCTTAACAGCTACTTTGCAGAGCAACTTGTGTAGTAGTGGTTATATTCAGAACAGTGTGCACACATGATCTTCAGGAGAGGTGTCTGTCTAGACAAGTTAGTTTATGTGATCTTCCTCTGATTGTACCATTTCTCTTCTGCCCCTCGGGCCTGCGGAAAACCCTTCCTCCTGCTCGTCCTCATCTTTCACAAGCTGATAAATCTCTTGGTCCCAAATGCATGAG
This sequence comes from Drymodes brunneopygia, assembly GCA_013400955.1. Classification (NCBI taxonomy): domain Eukaryota; kingdom Metazoa; phylum Chordata; class Aves; order Passeriformes; family Petroicidae; genus Drymodes; species Drymodes brunneopygia. Next base: position 454,014 of record VZTZ01020716.1, on the reverse strand, counting down.
GGATACATGAAAATCCTCTTCAGCAGAGCTCCTCATGGAGTTGGAGTTGGATGCTCTATGTATCTTTTAGAACCTTAAATCAGTGACTTTATTTTACTAGTTGGGATAGTCTATGCAACGGTGGTGACAGAATTCCAATGAGGTTTCCACTGTCTCTGAGGCAGGGGGAGGAAGAAGACTGAAAGCTATTGTATCTAAATCCTCACTTCATTTCCCAAGACAAAACAATTTCCATTTTAGTTGTGTTTCATGCAAATGAAATATGTTTGGATATGTTGCTTATCAGATGTCAATTTATAAACAAGGTAAAGGGGGAGAAAGGAATTGTTATCCAGAGTTGGTTGCATTTCTTGTAAGGTTGTTGGTGATCTAGAAAATTTAAACCCAGCCCTTGTGCACATCCAGGCTTCTGTTCAGGGCACTTCTCAGATTTACCAGAAAAGGATTCTTGTTGTAAAATGGCATTAAAAAGTTAATTTCATTTTCTAAAAAGTAACCGGATTAAGCTATACAATATTGATTTATATTGTTTGTTTTGTAATCTTTTTTGTATCCACAATTGCCACTGCCTGGAAGACCACACTTTGCAGAATTCATTGGCGTATGATTCAGTGTGGCCTTTAAACTTCAGCATTGCATTGTTCCTTGTTAGTGTGGGCTGGCAGGATCCAGTTCTTTGACAGTGAAGTATCTCCTTAGTACCAGCAAAGAACACTTAAAAAAGAGAAAAGAAATCTTTAAATGACTGCTAAATATCTGTGACATGATTATTAAGTGCTTGCAGTATCCTACAAAGACAGACACGGAATATTGAAGGTCTGTCTCCTGGACTTTGCCCTTGGGAACCAAGCCATCTACAACCATCCTTACTGGTACCTGAAAGCCAACAATGCTACTCAAGAAATGTATTTCAGTACCCTACTGCAGCTGGATACATTTATCTATCTATCTATCTGTCTGTCTGTCTCTATATTAGCACACTGAGATTTGTTGAGTGATATTTATCTCTGCTAAGCTCTTTGTTTTTCCATATTCTAAGATAAGTTTGTCTGAACTGAAACTGCCTTGGTTGTGATGCTTTGGACTTTTTATATTGCAAAGCCCTTTTCCCTTGTTTTTTGTTTTATATAGGAGTTAATTCTGCCTTGATTGCCCACTTGATGTGGCAAAATATTCTTGTCACAGGGTAGTCAAATCCAAGGAGGGTCTTAACCCAAGATAGTATTTCTGCCACAAGGCAGTATTTTAACACATGGACTTCTCATTAGATATTCATGTCACATCCACCAGGACTGTCACCTTTGGATCAAAAATGAAATTCAGTTCTGGCTGCAGGTAATTACTTCCTTACCAGGCAGAACTGAGAGATCAAAGATCAGAAGTCAAAATTTGTCAGAGACTTTTCCTTCTGTATTATTCTTTCTTCCCTCTTAGCTGTTGCAAATACCAAGAAATTATGCAAGTTAAGGTGCATATATACAACTTTATATAAATCAAGCATATTAAACATTTCAGAAGTTTAGGTAATGCCAGGTATTAACACAATCTAAATAATAGTGTTAGCATTAAGAAACATTTATATGGTTCCTTGTTTTACCAAGAACTTCACTTCTATGAGACTTTCACCTTTTTTTCATCCTATCATGATATAAATTCTTCATGCCAGGACTCTCTTACCTGGATGTCTGTGATGGGGACATTGCTGTGACGTAGCCCTGCCTAGGCCAGACAGCTTGTGGGTGAGTGTATCCTGAGTGTCTGTAAATCTGTCTGTCTCACTGGGGGAATTGCAGCCGGAAACTGTGAGCTCTTTGGGTATTTATTCAGCTCCTTGAGAGGTTTTGCAGCTTGCACTGAAGGGACTGGTCCTGTAGCTGCTTTACTGCTGGTGCCTGAGCAGCCCATTTAAAGCTAACTGCACAATTTCTTTTAACAAAGCTCTCAACTTATCAATGAATGAAGTCCAGATCTTGCTTATTGTTGTGCACTTAATAAATACGAGTTATATCCCAGGCTTAGGTGGATGGAAAGTTTGGGCTTTTATTGCAGATTCAGTAGTCCCTCTTGCAGAGTAAATGTCAAGTCACATTGTGGATTTCTCTGCGACAGCTATGAAACCACAGCTTTTTCAGTCCTCAAAACTAATATAAGTCCCTACTTGGGGATGTGTTTATTATTTGAAATACAATTATTGTTTGTTCTTCTATGCATTTTATAAACAGGGTTTTATGAAGGGGTTTTCTAATGTCTATTTATATTATCACAAATACTTTTCCATTTACTCTCCCTCTACAAGACTATCTTATTTCTCCAATACAGAGGTTTTTCCAAGGTTAAAAAGAAGTTTAAAATAACTGTCTTTAAAGCACTCTCCATTATGTTGCAAGGTGGTCCAGGAAGACACCATTATCCTTGGAAAATGTACAAGCTTAAAAATAAGCATTGATTTGGCAGGAGTTATAACCTAATTTATTTTATCCTGTACTAAATTTCATTGTGCAGCTGGCTGATCAGCTGTGGCCTGATGATGCCTGAGAGGCACAGTGCTGTGCGATGGATCATATTTCCATCTTTTCCTTGACTCTCCTCATTCTCTTTTAGAATTCTCTTTTAGCTCCTGAGGGACAGAGAAATGGCTATTCTTTTGTTTTGGAATGAATGTGCCTCTCCTCGGACTCCCACACTGGAACTAGACATTAGAGGATCTAATGCAATGATGTCAAAAAATCTGTAAACCTCCTAATTAGACATGTCTTAAGTGTGAAACAATCAAACTTGGGGTTCTGCCCACCTCCTGGGAGCAGGCAGAGAGAGAAGCTGCTGTTTCACCACTTCATTATCACCCAGTGCACTGAATAGGAAAACTCTGATGTCACCCAGTTGCTATAGCAACACCATCCTTGCTTATCTCTGTTTCTCTGGCAACAATCCCTTACTTTCTGCTATATTCACACTCTCTTTGTTACTATAAAATTCCTTCATCGTGGTTTATATATTCACTGAGATCAGGTCATCCCTTAGACTCAGGCTGTGACTTACTTATATAGAGGATTACTGGACTTTTATCATTTCATATTCATTTTGGTAGGTTTTGAAACTGGAAAGGAAAACTAAGCCATAGCCTTTAGAGAGGCGTGGTAAATTCAATTTCATTTTATAGTCTGTAGGATTCATTTCAGGCTGTAGGGTCTGTGTTTCGTTTGGGAATTACCCTGGTTTGAAGTTAGAGGGCTTGGGAGAGTCCTTGGGAGAGTTTAATGTCTGTGTTCCAATTGACCGTTCTCCCTCAGAAGTGGATAAAATGCACAATCTGAAATCACAAGGTACTTGAGGAAAGCAGCCAGAAGTGATACTTATGGGCTGGGATTCTGTGGAGGGTTCCAGTGTGTGTAGAATCAATTACAAGATAAGAATCTTTATACAGAAGTCTGGATGTGTAACATTTTAAGTTAGAAGAGACCTCCAGAGTTCCCCATCTGTCCTAGCCCCTTGCTCAAAGCAGATTCAGTTAGGTCAGGCTGCTCAGAAAAATTTTTCAGCTTGGTTTTGAGCACCTTCAAGGATGGAGATTTCATAAACTCTCGGTGTGACTGTCCTAGTATTTGACCCATCTCATTTTTTAAAAAATTGTAAAAAAGAAATTTCCACTCTTCCAACTTGTCAGTTGCTTTGCACCTCTTGTCCTACTGTTGTTGTGCACCTCCAGGAAGAGTCTCTGTCTTCTTTGCACCCTCCTGCCAGGTCCTTGGTCCCTGACCATCACAGTGACCCTCCACTGGGCACAGTCTTGTATGTCTGGTCCTGCAAAGCCCAGAGCTGGACACAGAACTCCAGATTCAGACTCACAAGTACCAAATAGGGAAGGGAAACCTTCCCTGGGCCTGCCAGCTGCCCTCAGCCTGGGATGCAGGAAGCCTCTTTTCTTCTGTCAGGGTGTGTTCCTTGCTTGTGTTCACCTTTGCATCCACCAGGACCCCCAGCTTTCTTCTGCAGAGCTGCTTCCTGCTCAGTCCCCAGCTGTTTGTGGATTTACTGCATTCCACATGGGCCAGTCTTCACTGTGAGGGCAGTGAGGCACTGGAACATGTTGTCCAGTGAAGTTGTGGATGCCCCGTCTTTGGAAGTGTTCAAGGCCATGTTGATGATCTTTGAGCAACCTGCTCTAATGGAAGGTGTTCCTGCCCATGGCAGGTGGTTGGAACTGCAACCAACAACCAAATTGGATCTTTAAGGTCCCTTTCAACCCAAACCATTCCATGGTTTTATGAGAAAATTGCACTTGATTTTGTTGAACCTTAAGGCTCTTGTCACCACATTTTTCCATCCTCCCCAGGTTACCCTCAGAGACAGCCCTGCACTCTGGGATACTGATCCTTGTTTGTGCTCACCCACACACCTGCTGAGAATGCCTTCTGTGCAGTCATCCAGGCTGTTAATGAAGATGTTCAGCAGATCCCTGGGGATCTGTTGCTGTTTGTGACTGGCTGCCAGCTGGCCTTTGTGCCTGACACTCAGACCAGATAATTTTCAATGCACGTTGCTGTCCACTCACCCAGCTGGCAAGGCACTAATTGGTGATAAGGAGTCTGTCAGACCTTGATAAAGTGGGGATGTACAACATCCTCTGCCCTTGTTCCCAGTACCTGTCACCCCATCATCCTGAGCTGTGATTTGAACAGGCATGCTCAGCCTGCTTAAAGGCTATAGCTACCAGGGACAAACAGCATGACTCAGAATCTGAAGATGACAAAACTAGGAAAAATTTACTTATTTCTCTCCCCCTCTATATTTTCTTTTTAGTTACAGTGGAGGATCTTATTCAAGCAATGAGGGGATCCAGAGAGGAAGAAAGAAGGAGGGCAGAAAAATTAGTACCATTAAGAATTTTCAGAACAAGTTATGTATTTTTCTTTCTATGGCTAATAGGTTGATAACAATGTTCCATAATTGAGTATTAATGATGATATTATTGATAATCAACTGATTTGGTAGCTGAAGAGAGAAGATAAAGAATCTTGATACTGTTGGTAGCATCAGCTATGGTCATCCCTTGCCAAAGATTCATTTGAACAGAGTTATGGAAAAAATACCCTTGCCAACATTCTTTTGAGTCTTTCATGTAAGTATTCCTGTTTATTTCAGTGAAAATTTATCAGTTGGTATTCTACAAGCAGACTTGCAACTTGCATTGCGTTGTGTTTCCACAGAGACAGACATGTTTATATTCATGTAACACATGGCAATATTAATCACTGGAGACATAAACCGACTATTCCTGAAGTTCTTATTTCCAATTTTACATTAGCTCTTGTCAATTTAGGGATTGATGGATACTGCATATTTATGTTGTGTCAGCACTGGAGCAGTTTATCATTTAACACTTATCTCACTGAAGAGTAATTTGTTCTCTCCATATTAGGTAATTTTTAAAACACTTGTATATAATAAAATACATTCTCTATAAATTTATAAAGATAAATTTGAAAGAGATTCAAAATGGATTACTTCCTTTTAGGCAGAGTAACTACTTTATCATTCCTATTATTACTGCTCTCTGATGTTTCAGTATTGTGTCATTGTGCAATCTCTGCAGCCTCATGATGGTGCAGAGGAGATACAGATTCACAGAATGATTTAACCCAGCAGTGCCAAGGCCACACCTAAACCATATGCCTGAGTGCCACATCTATGTCTGTTCAGTTCCTCTGGGGATGGTGATTCTAACACTGCCCTGGGCAGCCTATTCCAGTGCTTGACAACCCTTTCAGTGAATGGTTTTTCCCTAATACCCAAACCAAGCCTCCTCTGGTGCAACTTGAGGCCATATCCCCTTGTTCTGTTGCTTGTTATGTGGGAGAAGAGGCCAATCTGCACATCACCAAAAATTCCTGTCTGGGAATTTCAGAGAGCAATAAGGTTCCCCCTGAGCCTCCTTTCCTCCAGACTAAACATCCCCAGCTCCCTCAGTTGCTCATCAGACTTGTGCTCCAGCCCCTTCCCCAGCTTTGTTGCCCTTCTCTGGACATGCTCCAGTCCCCCCAATGTCTTTTGCAGAGAAGGGCCAAAAGTGAATCCAGTGCTTGAGCTGTGGCCTGCCCAGTGTCCAGCACAGGGGGACAATCACTGCCCTGGTCCTGCTGGCCACACCATTGCTGATACAAGAATCAATGAAACACAGTTTAATTTCTTGGATGGAATAGATGCTTGCTATCAGTATATTACTAAGTGAATTGTGTCAAGGAATTTAACTCCACTAGAACTCCTTTAAATAGCTAAATAACAGTTAAGGTTCCATATAAATGCAACAAAGAGAACCAAAAAAGAAACAAAAAGAAGCTACAAAATATTGTTGACACTCTTTGTCTATCAAGTCATAATGAGCATTTGAAGTCATTCAGCTACTAATTGGACAGATTAATATCATCTTTCCTTTCAGCTCCTCTCCCTGTCATGGACTCTGTGTGTCTAACTTTCATTATGGAATTAGAGATTTCCAAGAAGCTAGTTAAGCGTGGGCTGGATATTTCTTTCTGATAGTCTGATAGGCAAGTTTCTTTTCTTTTTCTAGATATTCCTGTGTTCATGCCTGTTTCTCTTACTGGTTTATCATCACTGATCCTGACTGAGATGTTAAGGATGTGTTTGTATCCAGTTACAAAAACTATTAAATTTAATATTTCAGTGACTACTCTAGAGCTTCTCTCAGGGCAACTTTTTTTTGTACTTTATAAGTTCTGCTCAGGAAAGGCACTTAGCACTGCACCAAAGGACTGTTAGTGAGAGAACATTAGAACTGTCATCCATGTGTTGTCCTACACCCATTTACCCAGTGATCTTCCCCCACTGTAGCCACAGGATTTAACAGAGGAGGAAAAGTGGCTGAAGCATATTAAGTTGAGCATTCAGAGTTGAGTTTGTTCCAGAGAAAATAAGCTGCCATGGGACAAGGAGCCTGGAGAGGAACAGAGGAGATATTGTCTAGTCTGAGATATTAATTGAACATTTGCTTTGAAATTTAAAAAAAAAAAAAAAAAGTAAGATTAGTCCAGGGAGAATGTGGGAAGAATGGTCTCTGGCATCCAGGGCTTGGCTTTTTAAAAATAATTTCCAAAAGGAAATAAATCTGATTCTTGCCTATTGCATTTTACGACCCTTGTGTGTTAGTCATTGTTCTTGAGTTGGGAACAGAAATAATAGTTGAGAAGCAAGCAAAATTTATAGTTCTGAACAGCAGTCTTGACAGTTTCTCAATAAAAAGTGATTCAACAAATTGCCAACACTTTTCCTGATCAGAGTACATAATGCAACAGTTAAGTGACATCAGGCTCAGCAGGCAAGTAATCAGCATCCAGCACATAATGATCTCTGTAATTTGGTGTGTGTCTGCTCTGTCACATGGGCAATTGGTGTCATCCCGTGACAGTTTGGTTCCTTGCCCTGCAGCAAGACTTCTGAATGTAAAGAACATCTTACAGCAAAAATAAATGAACCAATCACTACTCAGCCACCTCCATTCTTGCCACGTGTGATTAAAAGAAGAACTTGAGAATTTAAAATACAGCTTAGAACTTACATTTGTATTTTATGTTTCCATGAGTTATATTTCATATCAGAAACTTCTGAAGTATTTGTTCAGTCTATGAATTTTGTGTTTTGCTACTCTGGGTAGTCAAAAAAGGATGCATTCTGGTTAATTGAACTTCCTCACTTGTTTTTCCCCTCTTTTTCTCATATATAAAAGATGTCCCAGCAATTTAGCACCATCTTAGCAAGATTTTACTTTGTGGGATGTGTATTATGTTTCAGATTGGTTTTGCTTTGGTTTGGTTTCTTTTTGTTTTCTGAAGGTCAATTACCATGACAGTGGGATCTTTTCATGCTGGAGGAGCATTTAGCAGACCATGAAATCAGGGCTGAAGATGCTGTAGATTGGTGGATTAATTAATTACAACAACAGAAATCATATTATTTCAGTTAGTATGGTTGCACTTCTATAGCTATACATTCATTATAAAGCTTTACTTAATCATTGCAGTGTTATTCTGCTTTTAATTTCCCAGCTTTTTGGGACACCAAATACAAGGTGTTCAGGATGTGTCTAGATTTGTAATAGTAAAGCAGATTCATTGCCACATTCGTGTATCTTGTTTTGTTCTTCAGTATTCCTGCTGTGTTTGGCAGAGCATCTGAGCAGATCTTCATGCAACCATCTTTCTCTGTCCATAATTAAATGTTATCACTTGAAGTGGTGATTGGTCTTTATATATCTTGGGTGGGTGTTTTGGAAAGTCCTTCTGCTGTCCAGCTGTTTTTAAGTTAGCCAGGTAGCTTCCACAGAACTGCTTTAAAACCAGCATAGAAGACAGAGAGGATCTGAATGGTGATTAAGAACCTGATTCAGGCTTTCTCTCTAGATGATCCTCTTTTTCCATGAACACTGCAGGAGTCTAGGGAGATTGGCAAACCAAACGAAGAGCCAAAATAGTGCTGTGGGAGTATTTTCCACATTTACTGTGTATTAGACTTGAAAGCATCTTCAAACCTCTCTTTGGCTGTACAGATGGTCTCAGAGCTGTATATCAGCTCCCTCTGGTGAAAGGAAAGAGGTGTGAAACACAAGGGCTGGCTGGGGAAATAGCTGGTGGTGAATAATTTATGGGACTCTCCCTTATTTTTCTTGACATAATTATGACTGCTGTTCTGATTGTGTATTCAGGGTGTCTGACTGGAGGATTGTGTTCCTTAGTGCTGAGGAGTTGCATTCTACAGTTGCTTACTCATGTCTTCCATGTGTTTTTCAAGCTGTTGGCTTGATCCAGGTGAATTTTTAGTTATTCTTTGTATAAATACACCCAAATGTCTGACAATGCTGTAGTAAATCATCAAGGTGGCACTTTACAGCTACTGTGTATTTTAGACCACATCATGCTATTCCTCTTACTTCAGCCTGTAGTTTAAAAAGCAAGATGACAGTGTAACTGTTGAGAGAAAATGTGTTATGTAATGCCACTTTTGTTTGGCAACAGGGGAAGCCAAGACAAGTAACTTCTGGCACCTCCTTTACAGAGTTTGTGGAGTTGCATTTTTAGAATGTTTGGGTGGGACTGGGCATATAAAGCATTTTTTAATATGCTTCAATCTTGTAAAAAAGGAAATTTTAAAAGAAGAAAAATCGAAGTTATTGTTGATAAATTGCTAGAGATGGCTGGATGAATCAAATAAATGAGATTGCTGGTGAAAATATGTGGTCATTTAGATAGTGAAAACAGCTAGAATGTGGTCTATTTAGAGGAGGAGAGAAAGGAAAGATAGGAAGTAGGAAATCCTATTGCTGATTCAGCACATGGCACTCAAATGTGACACATTTTCTGTGAATTTTCACTTTCTAGGTCAGACCGAATCACTTGGCTGGGTTTTGTTTGCACATCTTGTTGGTGACCTGCTGCTTCCATTTAACACATTCTCTAGAAGGCACTTCAAAAAATGTAACAGTTTTCCATCTGCTGTTCTCACAGCAGACTTTATAGCCCTGTCATCTACTTGCATCTTCCAGAGAAAAGCAGTTGCCTGCAATCTTTCCTACGTGTCAGTGCAGTCAGAAGTATCTGCTGGGGTCCCTTCTTCTCTCCCACAAGACTTGGGCAACACAGGCAATCTGAAATCATCTCCCCTTTTGTGGCTGTTGGGATTTTTAAGGCCTATTTACTGATCAAGGAAATGAATTTAAATTATTAAATGTTTTTATTACCAAATAGATCTGATTGTAATTCCTGTTGTGCAAAAATCATCACATGCAATGCTTTTCTGAGGGAACAGGTGACCACAGTTTGTTGGTACACGTGAATGTCTTTGCATGCTAATTTTAGCATCTTTTGCTCCTTTGTCACTGTTTATACAATGCTGATGCACGACACCCATTTTACACTATTCCAATGTTTTTATCAGTTTCTACATAATCTTTTAATGATGTTGACTTATAAAATTGTCAATCATATATTCTCAGTAACACGGCAAATGTTAGACGTTCAATTTCAACTTCATTACTAGGCTCTTCACTTTTCTGAAGAATTATTATAACCTACTTATTTAGAAAATAAATTTTTATTTTAAGTAGCTTGACAAACTTGGTAGTAATCTCTGGTGGTTCAGTGTAACGGCAACCATATGGAACTATAATTTCCCAGTCCCACAGATCTAATTTAGTTTTATGCTATGTTGGATTACATGTCAAAATTATCTTCATGCCATCTGTAAGACTTCTAACATTCTGAATTGTTTTATTGTAGTTTTACTGTAGTGCTTGCTATCTAGAGATTCGTTCTTTACATCAGTTACTGATGCTTGATTTCTTAAAGGTCCAAGGCAGCTTAATTTTTCCCATATTGTATTTTGTACATCAGGCTCTAGGAATCTCCTGAAAAAAGCAAAGTGACATTAGAGATGAGTTAATGTGCATGTAAGTGAATGTGGTAATCCCCATGAATTCACTTGGTTTAGCTTCATCATTTGAGAGTGCTATTTTACTTTGTTTGTACTTGTAATACACTGAGATCTCTTTCTCTTTCACATATAATTGCTTGGCCTTTCCCACTGAAAATGCCTCCTGATTACACTTACACACACTGACAGGATGGACCTACTGAAAGGGAAGAAATGTGAAGAGAAGGAGAATAAAAGTGAACAACCGTAAAAACAAATAAAAGGTTAACTGCTTTAAATGTTATTTTTGGGTACCAAAAGAGGAAGATTTTTCAAAGCCAAATAGGTGGCAGCTATGGTTTCTGTAGCCCTCAGTTTTGCCTTATTTGCACAGTCTTTTATTCTTTTACACAAATGCTCCTGGTCCCCCAGTGGAGTTGGTCACTGACTTTGTGACCTGCCCCTGTTTGTGTGTGCAAAATTGTTATTGTGGTCAGAGGCTGGGCAGGAGTTTCAGTCTGTCCTGTAGAAGTGCTGCAGTTTATGCAATCACCTCAGAACACTTTAGAAGAGGAAGAGTGGGAAAATCAGAAGAGCATCTCAAGTGGCAATTTAACAGATGGTTTAATTCTTTGTTCATGGTCAAGCTTTTTCATCCATCAAATCCTTGTCTTCAGTTCGCCATCCTCTCATCAGAGCTCCATTGAAAATAAGAAGCACATCAGGATACAAAGTGAGTGGTAACCTGCAGCACTAACATGGCAATTGGAGACCTTCTAGGCCTTTAGTTTATGTTACATTTTTTTCTTTTTTCTTTCCCTTTTTATATCTCTGTTTTCCATGTGGGCTAGTAAGCAAATTCATGAAGGGGGTACATGTTGCTATGTGCTTTTACAGCACTTGATACTGTGGGTCACATGCCAGTTACTGGTCTTGGATGTAGTTATTATGAAAAAATAAAATCTAACATTTGTCCTGCATAGTATTTACATTTTTTGGATGATTTTTTTTTAAGGAAGCAGTTAAGAGCAAAAGTCAAAGATATATTACGTCTCTGAGGTATGTGGTTGGGTAAGATTTTAATAGTACTTTTCACTTTGCCAGCAGATCTACAGACATCTTTATTCCATCAGGTTTGATGGTGCTGTTGATGCTGTCACTCCCAGTGTTAATGCTTTGAGGGTTTGTTTCTCTGAGGGTTTTTTGCTTGTGCGTCAGCTTTAATTTAAAGGCACTATTTTGAGTTATAGCTGTAAGACAAATAGCAACTTGTGGTTCTGGATGGGTTATTTTTCTATTGCAGCAGATATGAAGTATTGGCTGCTACAGGAATTCAGTCAGGATCTCTTGCTGTTGACATTGACTTCACACCGCCTTCAGAAAAGTGAATCTGTACACGTAATATGTGGATGCAATTTATTGTCTGAAAACAATAATAAATAGGTTCAACTATTTTTAGATCAACAAAACAAAATAGTCCATGACTCCCACAAAGAGAGGTTGCTTGCCAACTGCCAGATATGATTTATAGTAAAACTGACTGCATTAAAAATTTAACACACAGAGGCACCTCAGCTTTAGTGATAAGTGCTAATAACAAGATCAATAACCTCTGTCATGGGCTCTTCCTGAACTGAAACTTTGTACTAAAACTGTACGAGGACAACTCTAACCCTTGTCATCAAAATTTAGGCCTATGCATTCCATCTCCTGCTTACACGGCTTACAGTTTCCTTTCTGGGTGGTGTTCCAAAAGAAAAGTGATTCAGTGGAAGATGTGCTCTGGGCAGTTCTCTTCACCCCTCCATCCTGGAGTCTGGGGTCAGCTGGATTTTTAGCATGGCTTCTGTGAAAGCCTCCATTTTACAGTGCTTTGGAGAGGTTACAATAACAACACAGACCATAAGAAGGTAGGACAGGTAAAATAATAAGGTCTTCCAGAGAATTTGTAAAATTTATACATATATATATATATGAAAACATCTTGTAATACTCAAATCAGAGGTGCAAACCCTAACCTTTCTCTGTTTAATCCTATCTTTGTTTTGGTAAAAATGATAAATGAAGCTTTTCATGGACGGTTGCTCTCTGAAATGAATGTATCTAAGTAAGTGGATATGGATATTGGTTTTGTTCTTTTGGTAGATACAACAGAAGGTCCTGCTGCACAAAAGAAATGTCAGAATATAAGGGATATTTTAAACACTTTGAATACTGAGGGTAGATCCGGCTTTATTAGACTTACAACATTTGAAGGGATTCTGAAATCAATTGACTCTCATTTGATGGTTGCATTTGGCTGCAATTATCTTGATATAAACCTGCCATAACTTCTATGGATCTTCATCATCATTTTTGGTGCTTCTCAGTATCTACTTTCTGTTAATTCATGTTTTATTAAATACCGAACTTAGTACAATTCTTAGGGCTATCCTTTCTTTACTGTTGTTTCAGCTACCATTAAAGCAGATGTTTCATCTGCAATTTTGTGCTTTGAGCACTATCTCCAAATAACAGCTTTTATTAAGAGCAAACTTGATCTTAAAAATCAACATTTAGTATTAGGAGTGTCAGCCTAAAGATATTTTACAAATGCATGTAGTCTTGAATTTACAGATAGATGTATAAGTTTATGCCTTGCTGAAATAGCTGATGTCCTTTGTTTTGACAACCTGTTGATGGGATACTCTTCTGTTAGCTAGAAAGCAGCTAAAATGCTTCTCCCTCTGCCCAACAGGGTTTTTATATTTTAGTGAGAGAAAATTAATTTTTAACTTGATTCTTTGCTCCATGGGGTCACTGTATCACCCAGGACTACTTTTTCCTGATAGATGTAGTTACATTTCAGCGACTCAACGGGGATTTCTTGAGAAACCTTGACCTACATGTGTCTCTAGAACCAAAAGGGATGTGTTTGAGAGAGCTGAGAGAACTGGCAGATGTCATTGCATTCTCTGTTAGATTTGCCAAGCTGTGAATACTGGGAAAGTTGGAGACTGGGGGAGATGGGAACACCTTGCCCCAAAAGGTTGTGGAATCTCTGTCTTGGGAATTTTTCTGACCTATTTATACATAGATCTAAATAACCAAGTCAGAATTCAATGCTTCTCCTGTTTCAAGAAGGATGTTGGGCTTATATTCCAAACTAAGATCCCCTCTAACCTGAAAGATTCTAAGAAAACAGATTTGTATTGATTTGGAATGTCCAGGGGAAGATGTTGGATTTTTTTCTTCACTCCTGAGGTAATTGTGTTTTATTTTGCAACTTCTCTCTACCAATAATGAAAAAATTGAAGCAAAACGTGCAGAGTTATTAAAACCCATGCTATTGCTTCAAAATTTTGCTTTATCTATTTGTCTTTTTGTAAATCTTTTGGGTGTGGGCCCCCACTTACTGGATCATTTAGGCAAAGGATGTCTGTCTCAGATTTGTGTGATTTATAAAAGCCATATGTATATGGGGATATCTAAATGCAGATTAGGTACAAAACAAGCTTTGAAAGAACAAGAGAAGACAATGAATGCATAAGTGTGGATTTGACAAAGTACTCCCCATTCTTGCTTAACAAGACAGGGCTGAGAAATAATCCACCAGGAATGTTTTGTTAAGAGAATTATGTAGACTGCAGTCGTGGTGGTTTTAATGTCCCACCATGAATTACTGACTTTCAGAGAACAACTGAAGATATTTGGAGTTGCAGAAGCCAGACACTTGCTAGGGATATATCTTTACACATACGTGTGTAAAGAGTGGAATAAAAGCATACATTCTTCAGTTCTTGCTGACTGTTAATCAATACAAATTTTCCCAATGCTTTGTATGAGCTACCATGGTTTCATCCATAAATTTTTAGAAGGCTGGAAAGTTCTTGGGTGTTATAAGGGAGTAAAGAGACCCTGTGTTTCAGAAAAATGTGTATTTTCAATTTTTGACTGAATAACACGCCTTCTGCTTATTTTGAGAACCTTGTTAATGTTTCCCTGTTGCTGGCCTAGGATCAGATAGCTGTTTCCAAGATCTCGGAGCTATTGATTAAAAATGCCTTCCCTGCATGTGGCCACATCACCCTTGTGGCTAAAGGCATTAGTGACTCACAGCTGTCATCACTGCTCACTCTCATTTCCTCCTGCCATTCACACAGGTCCCATGGCTCTCTTATAATGTGTGACCTCTGGGGTTCTTGGCATTCCTGCATTTCATAAGGCTTCCTTCCATTTTTGTCTGTATTTTCTTTGCTCTAAAATCTATATTCACAGTATCTCTAAATCTTGTTTTGCTTCCTTTTAGAGCACTGTTATTGCTGTGGCTGTCTAAAATCTTACCTCAAGCTGTACTTTTATATCTTTTTACTAAGCTCTTGTAATACTTCCTCTCTGAACATTCCCCACTGACTGTTTTTCCCCTCTGAACAAACACTTTATGCTCATTTCAGAACCAAGGAGCTAACCCATACATTGATCAGTTTAAAAAACAAATGTCTGAGGCAGTGCAAAGGTATTTTATGAGGCTGAAAGCCAGCTGCACTAAGAAGTTTGATGATAGTTGACTGTGTAATATTTCTACAAATACAGTGCAAGAGATATTATTAGTTTATCTAAATCTTATATATTTTACTTATTTTATATCTACTTACATATAAATCATCCATTATATGTGTGTATTTTCATAGACTGTTTAGAGATGTTATTGTCCCAATGAACATGAAACATAAAAAAAAAAGATAAGCATTCAGATAAGTAATGCAGCAAATTACAGGTTGGTTAGTGTGTTTCTAGGTAACAAAATGTTTTTTGACATTTCTAGAACAGCAGAAATTGCAGACCAGCATTCCTGTCATGTGATATACAGCAATGTCTTAAATATACAAAAGACACAGGTGTAATTGGATATGATTTAAATCAGGATTTTCCCCACACTTAATTACCTTACAGGCTAACAAAAAAAATCCTAGATACTGCTCTAGAGAGAGATTTCCTGCAGTGTTTTAGGAAATGATTCTACTCGTGGTCCAGAAGAGAAGACTTATAATCCTGGAAAACAAACTGATTGATTCATGAAATCATCATCATTATTATTATTATTATATATTATTATTTCTATCTCAACAGCTCTAGTGATCTTGGGGGTGACCAGTGTCCAGGGTCCTCTGTCTGTGGCTTCCCACAGAAGGTGGGCTCTGCATCTTCCTAAATAATCCAGTTCCAGGAAAACATTGGAGCTCTGTCAGAAGTCTGTTGTGATTCTATTAAAGGTTCAAAGAAGCTGAGATACTTCAAGGGAACCTGCTGTGATGGCAGTCAAGGAAAGTTTCTCATCAAACCTAGTTTGCTGCAACGTTTCATAATGGGGAATTTCACTTGTGTGCATTCTGTTACTGTACATGTGGAACTTTTAGGGGGCAAGGACCCTTCAGGTGCGTGATTTTGTTGCATGATTGTGTCAGTTCTGCATGACATAATATGATAATGAAAACAATGAAGAGTGGTATGAAAAACAAGAGGGAAAAATACTATATACATGCCATTAGAGAAGTGACTCAAAAGCCTTTCAAATTTAAACGTTTGCCGTGTTACTCTGCTACTGTTTTGTGGGTCTGTGTGGGTATTGTTTCCCCAGGGATTTGTTGATGCACTTGAAATAACTCAGGACAATTGTCAGCACTGCTGGGGCTAGTTCAAGTTAATACCATCTCATGTAGGGTGTTTTTGCCAGTCAAAAGCAAGCATGTATTGCATGGGTGACTCAATGAAAACTTCTAAAACTCTCTAAGTGCCACATCCCCTGAATTTCAGCCCAGGCTTCAATGCAAGAAACAAAAGGGGTGTAGGTTGCCACTTGCCTACAGCATGAAACCCCACTCCTGCCAAACCATTGTGCTTAGTTATATAAAAAACATTGTTCCTGCTGTGTGTTTTTATGCCAAATGTTCCCTGTGGTTGGGCATACAGGCTCTATCTTCTCACAATTGCATCAGAGCAAATGAGCTATGACACTGCTTGCCTATTTTTAAGTAAGTTCAATGCTGTCCACCTAATGAAATGCTAAAGCATACTCTGCCCTTGGGAAATGCAGACTTTGCATGGAAGAACAGTTAGGGAGAAGCTTTGTGTGTTTTATATCTAGAAAAGCAAAACAAAACTCAAGCCCCACTGAATGTGTGTTCTGAATGTTGCAATAAACAGTCACTGTTTAACTCAAGTAAATCCAGAGCTGCTGATTTTTAGTGAGCATTGATAATCTTAAGCAATTATGCATTGACTGTGAAAAATGTTACCTTCGTTTAGAGGGCCGTTCTGGAATTGTAGGCATGGAAGTTCTTATTGCACGTGAAAATAACTCTTTACCTTTATTATGGGAGTGTATGGCTTTTCTCTGGATGATGTAGATTAATGTCTGTAGATTGTGTAGCTTGATATAAATGTCTGTAGATAAATGACTAGATGAGGATTGGAAGACCATTGCTGTTTAATGTTAAGCCATGTGATCCTGATATTTTGACCTTCTATACTAAAGTTTTGGGTTTGGCCACTTAAGATCATCTCCTTATTCCTTTGCAGTTTTGGCAACTGCTCATTCTATTTTTACATTTTTTCATTAATCTTTTTATTTTATGTGAAAGTCTACTGATAATCTGTCACAGAGTATGAGCTCATTTCTCTCACTGACTACAGGACTGCACAGATCAGACTCACATTTTGGCTGTGACTGATGCAGCTGAATGACAAGCAGGAGATCAGTTTGTAAAAGCATCATAGGGAGGGTTTTCAGGCAATTCACAGAAGGTGATACACTCATCATAATTATGTGCCAGTTACATTTAGGCTACTTATAGATCTTGTTTTAGAATACTGTCTCAATTGGTGGTCCTTTATATCTGTAGAGAAAAAAAGATGCCACACTGATGTTGGATCAGTAAATGTCCTTAAATTTTATGTTACAAAAAAGCAGTAAGGAAAATAAAGTTTAGTTAAAAAAAAAAGTTTTGATCTAATTGGTTGACTTTTTAGAGATTTACAGATAGAAATTACAAGAGCAGTAACAGATTCTGACATGCATAAATACTTCAGCATATTACCTTCTTTTGTTTTTATTTTATGTGAATAAGTTGAAGTATATATAAAATAAATTAATGACTGCAAGTCTCCCAAAACGTCAGGTCAAACCAAGGAACAGAAAGTGTTTCTCCCATGTACCCATTGTAAAGAAAATTTTGTAGATTATCACAGTTTTCCAGAGTAACAAAGAAGGAATGAGTAATATTGGAAAACAAAGGTAGAGAACCCAGTTCTTTTGTGGGACAGCATAGGCTGCATCACTTCATGATAAGGAATTATTATTAACAGAATAAAAAATTGAATATTATGGCCCAAATAAGTGATCAGCACTGGAGTTTTGGGATAAATTCTTTAAAGTGTCGCTGCTCCTGGCAGCATGATTTGAATTAGATGATCTTTAAGGTTCTTTCCAACCCAAACCATTCTATGATAATAATCTAAAATACTCTGGCTGTGAGTAGGTTGAAATTGAATGCAGACAAGAAGGGGCTGCATGCCAGAGAATGTGTCCTGGAATTCAGTCATGGCAAGAATGTGACACACAGAGAGAGAACAATCAAGGCAAGAGTAGCAGCCTGTTCTCATTGATCATTTGATGATTAGAGAAAAATTTCCAGACAGTTTCAGATTTTCAGATGGGTACATTCATACTGTTATATTGAGAGTAACTAAAGCTGTGGTTTAACAGCTATACAATCTAAGATGGGAAGGTTTTTATACGTTCTGCATATAACACCTGATTTTAAAATTGTTAGACTTGCAGTCCTGTCTCATTTGTGTGCGTCATTCAGGCAGCTGGATGAAGCAGTTCATGGGAAGGCTTTGGCCTGTGAAAATTAGATATGCATTTTAAAAATCAGACCCTTGACGTGCAGTGTGCTTCTCTGCATGTGCCACTGCTCTCTTACTGGTGCGACAGCCAGAGAAGCTTCATTGACAAAGCTTTGTGTAATCAAAGCAAAGGATGAACAGCTGAAGTGCAACAGGCCTGGCCTGAGATGATGATTGCACTTCTCATCTCATTAGCACCTTTAATCTAAAAGGCACAGAGCATTTTGAACTTCAACTTTATAATAGCCATGAGAGCTGTGAATGCAGTACTGCTTCTGCATTTTGTAGGGAAGAAACCAAAGGAGAAAAGGTTAAAAAAGTAACCCAGCAAACTGCTGACCAAGCCAGGAGCAAGTCTTTTTACTGCCTCCTTTAGGAACTAGGAGATTTCAGAATGTGTTTAGAGACCACAGAAGAAGGTTCATGCTCTGTTTCAAAATGTGACAAAACATATTCCTCTCAGGCTTTGTTTCACTTGCTAGGACCCAGCTTTCCATCTGTAAATACTTAGGGGTCTGCACACTGAAAAGAATTGCATAATAGTGGAGTAAGCTATCTCCAAAAATATCCTGGCTAAGCCAGCATGGATGGAAGAAGGTAGAGATTTGTGAAAACAAGAGATGAAACTAACAGGAGAATCAGGGGATGAGGCACACAGCAAATCTGAGAGGGTAAGTGAGGATGGAGAACAGTGTAGCACTCACTAGAAGAGCTGAGTTCTGTGGAAAAAGGTGAGAATTTATAACAAGAACATCTGCAGAGACCCCAACTATAGTCTTTATTAACATCTGGAAGTGCTTTTCTCTTGGCTCCCTGCCAAACCTCCAGCCATTGCTAATTCTTGGTTTCAGGAAAATCAGACTTCACAATATTGAGAATTAAAGAAATTAAAATAATTAAATTGAGGAAAGTGGCTGGTTTGGGAAGCTAAGATACATGCTTTTGTTTTTACTCTTCAGACAATTCCTATGGTTTTAGGAAGGAAGGGCAAGAAAGAAGCAATATAGACACCTTGGTTGGTTTGTTTGCTTCAAGACCCAATTTAAAGAGTTCTCTGTGCACTCTGTGGATGAAAATGTGACATTTGAATGGATCAAGTACATTGGAACAAGGACAAAGGAGAGTTTGAGGTGACTGGGCAGAATCCCAGTAGGCTTTTCTGTTGAACAAAAAACAAAAGATTGAAAAAAGGTAATTACTGACCTGCCTGTTGGTTTTGAAATTTACCAAGCTGAAGGTGAAAATGCAGCTATATTATTGGCAAAATGGAAAAGAACAGAACAGCAAAGTAGCTCTTTTTCCTTCTACGAGCAGCTGCTCTATTCCTCTGTAATCAAAAGCTAGCACCAGCTTGAGTTTCTTTCTAGCTGTGGGGTATTCTTAATGGATTTTTTCATGATAAATTGTAGATGTGATTTCTTATGCCAGAATAAAGGATGTGTATCCCTGTTTAGTTAGTCTGTTAGACTTCGTTTCCTTCTCTCATACTCTTTTAAGGGTTATCGAATACAGAGCTAATTTTTAAGTCCCATGATAATGAATCAAGCATGTACTATTCCAGCCTACAGCAAACTGCTAAGAAATCAGTGTGGGAGGGGGGTTGCTAATTGGGAGAGCAAACACTTTGTAGGTAACCTTTTTGTGAACTTAAAATCTTGTATCTAATTTATCTCTTTCTGCAACAGCTGTTTTCCCATGAAGACAATCACTATAATATAAAGCGTTCAATATTAACAGGCCTGGCTATTATTAAGACTCTAGGGGAATTTTGTCCTAGGCCAGACTAGAGTTAAGGCTAGGCTTTGGCTATCAGCTTATTCTAGTTTGACTGCAGACCTAACCATGGTGAGTTATGTTGATCCAAGTGTGTGTTTGTGATATTTGAAGGCAGGTGCTGGTTGCTCGCTCTGACCTTCAAGCTGTCCAGATGCAAACTGGAGCTATGCAGCCATGCTTGAGAAAATGCTGGTCCTGAGTTCTGTATGAAGCCTTGCTAAGCTGGGGTTTAGGACTCTGCTAGACTGGAAACGCCATTTCTGGCTGGTGCAACAGAATGCAAGTGCTGCATTCTGTTCTCTTACTCTGATCTGCTCTTGCTACAGTGGGCTTGGGTATAGACTTGGGTCCTTCTGCTGCCTTCCAAATAATTAATTTTCTTGAGAATTCATAAATAATTACAGTTTCGTTGTTAGCACATACATGCTGGACCTATAGAGAGCCCTTTGTGATTTGACCTTCTCCTACTTCCATGCCTTGTGTCTGAAACAGTTCACTATTGCAAAGGCAATACATGTTTTTAACTGCCATCTAGGATTTCATTATTTGCTTTCAATTTTGTTCTGATTTATATGTGATTGACTTGACTTTCATGGGGCTCTTTTTCCCTGAGCATGAACAGAAGTATGAATTGGGTGAAGGCTTTTTTGTTTGTTTATTGCTTTTTTAAAAAAAATTCTAACTTGTTCTTTGCGTTTAAAATTATAGTGACTGGAAAACTGGCAGACTATTGTATGTAATTGGAGTGTTTTATTCAAATAGGTGTTATTTATGGATGATTCTTAAAATGGCACATCACGTTTTGAAAAAGTCCCATCCTCAGAATTTATCTGCAGTCTAAATTGATGGAAATTGTGTAGTCTATAAGGTAAAATCAAGTGCAATAGATGTTCCCTGAGTTTCCATTGTTGGCTCCATTAAAAGTATTGCCAGTGGCTGATAAAGTATTTGCTAGTTTTGCATTTTTGGTTGCTTTTGAAATGTACAATTTTTTCTGACTAGTATTTGCTTTATTGCAAAGTAATTAATGCACACTCAGAGGTTTTATTTGACCTTAGCTACTCCTATGGGAAAATCACAGTTTTTGAGACTTCAGCATTTTGTGTGTTCATCTGTTATTCTGTTGTACAGCTTGAGAACAGCTGCAAAAGGAATTCACCAGGTAGTAGGATTTCATTAGGAATTGAAAAGTACTTAGACAAGTGAAACAGTAAGATAATTTATTAGGATCTTATTTATCTTAGTATCTTACTTAGGATTTCTAAGGTGTGTCTATCATGGGAGGGAAGATAAACTGAAACAAGATGGAGGACATAACATGAGTAAAAGGTGAAGAGTATAGAGAGTAAACAGTCAATGTTTAAAAACAGCAGGAGATGCAAAGAAAGGAAAGAAAAATGAGAAAGGAAGAGCAATGTAGACAAAAATACAAGGGATGAAATGAACTTTGAGTTGAGATCTCTTACTCATTGAGTTGATGGTTGATGTCAAACATTTCAATAGAAAGATAAGAAATTTTATGCAATTTCCTTGCTGCTAAGTGTGTCAGGAAAAAGAACTCTGTTTGTCCTTTTGAATTTTAGATCACTCATGTATTTTAGAGCAGAAAATATTATTTCCAAAAGTAAAATGTGTTTTCCAATTCTGACCTTGCAACCTCAATTCCCACATGAAACTTTGAGATGTCAGTTTTGCATGATGGAAAGCTGGGAATGGCTGTTTTTATTGATACAATCAGTAAAGCTTGTCATGTATTTTCCAGAAGTGACTGGCTGGTGGGTGGGAAATGTAAATTATGGGATATTTCCACTGTTTATTAAGATCTAGATGGTGAACTCCAGTATTCCTCATGTCCAACTTACTCTTGAAGATTCAATTTTATTGCAAAGTGGTGTCCAGCAAGAGAGGCAATTTTGAAATACAGGAGTTGGGAATCATACTAAAGAAATTAACTTCTTTATCAATGACTTTTTAATAATTCTAATGAAAAATGGAAAAATCCAGATCATGAACAAGTTCTTCAGTTGTTAACACTCTCATCCATTGTTAGTGATATACTTTGAAAAGTTCCCTGAAAATTAACTTTTTCCTTCTTTTTGCTTTGAAAGAGCTTTGGTGTTTAAGATAACTTTTTATAATTCATCTTAAGCTTTTCAGAAATATGATTGAACATAATATTGTGAATCCACCTACAGCTCCTATTATCTTCAATATTTCTAAAAAGCTATTTTTTTTTACAAAAGTCTATTTTTTGGAACTGCATTTTAAATCAAGTTATGTGTGCCTCCCTGTTAACTTCTCATTTATACTGGCTGTGCAGTGGGTATGTAGAAATAATTGTTAATGGTTTCACTGCTTTCATGCCTCTCCTTTTCAAGAACACAGGTAAAAACTCTTTGACTGTCACTGTAGGATCCTATTTCATTATTGTGATTCATCCTTTCCCTCCTTTTTTCTTCCTGTGGGGACCACATCTTATTTTCAGAGCACATCTGTCATTCTTCTTTTTCAAAACAAAACTGAAGAAATAGTTATTTATCAGCCAATGTGGTGAAATACACATATGCAGATGTGTCAAATTTTTTCTGCAAATAACCACAAAATCCAATCAGGCATTGATTAAACAAACTTGGATTCAGTTTTGCCCTTTGCAGCAAGGTAGTAGCTTGTGTGTTGTCCCTCATTTCTCCCCCACCTACCCCCCACAACATCTAAAAGTGAAAACTAACAGCAAAGGGCCATGTTTTAATTTGTATATATATCTAGAATCCTTTCTCCACCAAGTTGCTCTCCATGTTCTTCATCTGACCAGCTCTTCACATTATTTAAGTTGTCCAACCTTCTTCTATGACCTGAAAAGACTGTACAGTTTTCAGAGCAGATCATGGGCTTTTCTGTGCCTTGTATTTTTGTGTTGCTGCCCTGGGGCTGAAGGGCTCCTTGCTGGGGGACAAGACGGGGAGAGAGGAGAAAGACAGAGATTTCTGGCACAGGAACTGGCAGATAAGGGGTGGAGATGGAATGGGTACAGTCTACTCCAGGCTCTCTATTTATAGAACCACAGAAGGCCATCCCTGAATATACAGAATATCTAAATACAGTCCCAGATTTTGTCCTTCATTCTCCAGAATACCTCTGGACATGTGCAAAGGCTGCTTGAAATAGTGTTGTTGTTTTGACTTTTTAAATTTGCTCTATCCTATGCAGTGACTCTGGATGAGAGGACACTACACCAGTGACAGAGTGATTGGTGCTTCCTGGGTAGGGAGCTCTGGGATTCTGCCAATTAAGAGGATGCTTCAGTAGTACAAAATGAAATATGAATTCTTAATTACAATTTCTCTTCGTTGTTTCTGCTTGCTTGCATCTAACTTTTAATGGCTTTATGGGAAGTTTGTGCACACACTCCAAGGCCAAATCTGGACTTATGTTTTTCTCATTCCTCTGAAGTGTTTCAGGAATGTTGCCAATGAATGGCTCTGTTGTGGGCTGTGTTGTTTTTACCTCTTGGGTTTCTGTTTCCTGAAGACCAAAGAAAGCTGTTCAAGGAGTGTATGAAGTATGTAAATGGCAGCCTGATGCAAATTAAAGCCAGTGAGTATTTATGATGTATTTTAGGAGACTATTTCTGTCAGGTAGTTGCTTTTATGAGTCTAATTTGGGACCTGTGTTGAAGAAAGAGCTAGACCATCTTATTTTTGTTCTACAAATCCTGGATTCTGGTACCACCTACCATTCCAGCTACTGAAAGAAGCAGATTTTGAGTAGTAGATAGTGATTTCAGCTGGTTGTTGCTGGTATCAGAAATTCCTACAGCTGCAAGTTAGTCCAGCTGCACCTGTAGGGGGCTTTTAGGAGGATCATTAATTGTACCACTACACTGAGTGTGAATTTTCTTGTGCTGGGCTGAGACAGTCTACATAAATAATCCTGGAGAATCATACTTTATTCCTTTACTATAATACTTAGCCTGTTGTGATGTTAAATCCAGCAGGAAACACATACATACATGCTCAATAAAGTGTTTTGAATATTTTTTCAGTGGTACTATATTTCTAAGCTATAAAGGAACATCAAGAAAAAATAGAAATAGAAATATTCAAAGATGTATTTATCTTGGAGCATGCTTCTGCCTGATACTTTGGACATGTCATATAGCAGCTCTCTCTGCTTGTTTGTAGAATGGAGCAGGCAGCCCAGAGAAGTGGCTGAATCACTACCCTTGGAAATGTCCAAAAGATGTGTGGATGTGGCATTTGGGGATTTGGTTTAGCAGAAAACGTGGTGGTGCTGGGTTAACAGTTGGACTCAGTGCACTTGGAGGTCTTTTCCAACCTTGATTCTGTGATTCTCTCTTTACTCTTTGCCTGTCTCAGGGTGTGGAATGGATCGTGATGTCTCTTTACTTAGCATGGCTGGTTTAAAAATCCAGCACTGTGTAGTTTGATTTACCCCAAACTGGATTCTGCCATAAATCCTACCACTAAGCAGAGCTTTACCTTCCAAATAGTCGCACACATTTCAATGCAATATGGCCTGGCAAACACAGTAAGGACAAGAGATCTGGGAATGCATTGGAAAGCTCATGATTTAGCTTAACTATTCCTAACATCAAAGCAAATTGGTTTTTGAAATAGAACTCTCCAGTACTGTCTTAATGTGATGTTTTCAACATTATGTAGAATTTTAAAAAGAGATTTTTAAGTTCTCTCCAAAAGCATAATGAGCTATGTGCTAGATAAATGATTTTTCTGTGGTTCAGGATGACTGTGAGGAAAGTCTGGGGGGATTTGAATTTTCTTTGTGTGATTAAGAAAAGTAACCAAGCAATTCCACTGGCAACAGTGATGTGGGACACTTCACTTGAAACTAATCTCCGCTGTAACTTATTGGATCTTTTCAACAGAGAATGGGAGATTAAGCGAAACAGCTTCTTTAAATTGCTTGCCTTTTTACATTTTCCAAACGATGCTCTTACTGCTGCCTCCAGCTAGTCAGCTTCCTGAGATGTGCATGGACTTTATGGAGGTCAAAGTAGTTTAAAAGGAAGAAATCATTCTAATAAGAAAGTCTGACTATATAATTCAACTTGAATTAAAAACAGCGTTCTGGAGTGCAGAAGTATTGGCCCTTCCCATCTGGAATGAGCAGCGTTGGGATTGACAGGACATTTTGAGTTATCCATGGCAGCACTAATTCATTTGGAATGCACTGTTTTCACTGACATAACGTGGTGATAATAAATTCATCTGGTATTAATGTGCAGGACACAGAGATTCTCATGTCCACACCCTCACCACCCCATGGAAGGCATTTTTGGAAGTAGCAGCTGCTTAAACAAAGCTCAGCTGCTGACAATCTGCATCTTCCAATGCTTTTACCTATGGGAAATAATCATGAGATTGTGTTCTGTTTGTGTGCCTGTCTACTCTGCAAGAAAGAAGTGTAAAACACCTTTCTTCCTCTTTGCCTGACCTTTTCTTTCACCAGTGAAGCACAAGAAAACCACCTTTTTGTGTTTCATGGACTGTTACAGACACAGTGTGACTGAAGAATTAATGCTGCATTTACTGGATACAAAATGAATGCTTAATGCTCTAAATGTTTCCTAGTTCTTGTAATTTGCAGAAAAGAGCAGAGAGTAAAGAAAATTCTGAAATTGTAGGATTTATGGGTCTTAGATGTACAAATATTAATTTGTTAGATTACTATTTAGGAAGGCTTTATACTAGCTTGTAACATTTAATTTGATAATCTGAGCCACCTAGAATTGGTTAAAATTACTTCACTCATGTCTATGAATGGTATCACTGTTCAAAAAAAGTCTTTTGCATCTCTGCTACCTGTGTTCTTCCAGACTTTTTTGTGTGTGCTCATGAAATGCAAATGTTAGGAAATGTGGATAGGTGAGGTAAAAATCTTGAGTTACAAGTTGACATCAGCAGTTACAGATCACTTCCAGTGATGTTTGTTGGCCTTCTTATGTGTAAATGAGCCTTTGAAGAACCCAAGATTAGTCACTAAATCAGTTCATTGTTGCTTCAATTTTTTTCATCATGTTCTTGCACTCAAAAGTAACAACAACAACAACAACAAAAATGCCTACAATCAAATCAGACCATGTATTTCAATCCAGCTCATAAAGCTCAGTAACTGGTGGCTGGGAAATGGAGACCAATTCGACTGTGGGCACTAATGAAGTCAGTAAAATGCATGAGGCCAGTCATGACATAAGCTCTGGTTTTCAGCTTTTTGTGACCGTTTATTATTTTACATAAAGGATCCTGGAAGCAGCAAAAGTTTCTTCCAGAGATTCAGTGTAGAATGAACTTCCTTCAAATAATACAGCTCCAGGGGCTTGAGGCTGGAGTGTAAGAGATGTAAAGGAGGCCATTCATGAGTTCTGGTGTATTTAAAGCAAACAAACAAACAAACAAAAGCCCCAAGGAGGTGATGAGATTACAACTCAAACTCCACACTGTTCTGTTTGGTGAAGCAGCCAGGAGAAGTATGAGGCTTTTTCCCAACAGAGCTTTGACATGCTAATTTATTTTATTACCATGCTCTTAAACAGGTTTATTACTGTTTGAAGATGAGATCAGGACAGACCCTCTGAGGAGTCCTTTGCAGGGGGGATGTAGAGGTTAGGAAAGGAAACACTTAAAGGAATCCCAAACAGCTCTTTCCTGTTTTCTTTCTGTCACTTCAACATAATGAACAGGGATAAATAAAGTAATAAAGCTGTCTGCAACCACAGCTGTATGGTTCCTATTCCCATAGGCTCAGCAACATCAATCAAAAGTGAATTAGAGAGACATGTTTTACTTCTGTTGTATATCAAAGAGCTGCTCGGGCGTTACCAAATGTTAATTCATTTTAACAAGTTGAAATGAGATAAAAATCTGGAAATAGTGTATCTGAAAACTCCTTGCTGTGTCCTGGATTTGTGTCCCGTGTCCTCCCTTTGCTTCTATGGAGTATCAAGGACACTCCTGAATGTGGTTTCCATGCGCAATGAATTACTCGGTGTCCTCGTTTACTGCTCCTCCTGTTGCTGTTATTTCTACTTACTCCTCATGCTTGGCTGGCTGCAATCTGGCATTTTCTACTCCTAAACCCTTAACTCAGGCTTTCTCTGGTGATGTGCACAAACTCTTCTGGAGCAAACAAACCATAGTACAGTTTTACACTGAGTGGCAGTGGAAAAAGTTACTGTAGTTCCAACTCTGCTATCCTAGAATACTACAGAGCAGCTATATCTACATAATCAGCAAAAAAATCTGGGTGTTTAACTCCCATGAAAATGCAAGGTGGGGCAATAGGCAGTAGAAAACCACTGAAATAATAAATTGTAAGAAGAATTTGATTGCTAAGCTGTAAGGTGATTTTTGGCCAGTTAAAGTAACTCTGTGTTTTATTTCAACTTATCCTTTTCTCTGCTGGTTTAGACTGTAGTTCTTTGGGCAGAAAGAGTCCCCTTGCTATTGCCAAGTCCTGCCATACAGTGTCACCTCAGCCTAGAAACAAGTTCTTCCATTTTGTTCAAATGAAAAGTAGATTTAGAGGACATGGAACAGGCTGCAGATAATTCTGGACTGCGATCTGGATTCAGAGTGCTGTTAACCAAATATTAATAGGGATTTCCTCTTTTTATAGTGTATTTTTGTTTATTTTTCTGTACAAAAGGTATACATAGCATATATACACAAAGATTTTTAGCCTAGTTTTACATGTTGCAATGTCAGAAAGCAAGAAAGTGCTAGAGCAGTATCAGGGTTTCCTGTTATCATTCTTGGCATCTCAAGGAAGATCTGTCACAGCCCAGACTAAAAGAAACCAGTGGAACAATCTCTGTGCTAAACCTGGGGTAAAGTTTTTTAAAAAGCTGTTTTACAAAGGAGAAAGCTGATTAGATAGAGAGTAGTGGAACTACACATTCATGTCATGAAATGATCACTGAGTTTTCTTTTTCATGGTTCTATTCTGTTTCCTCTAACGAGAGCAGCACCCAGTGGCTGAAAAATATCCAGCTCTGGACAAGGAGCAGGGTCTGGGGGTTTGGTGAGCAGGAGAGAGAGACTTTCTGATCATGCATGGCATAATTCCATAGCAATGACTGCACAATTACTATGACTCAGTTAAATGCTACTGCAATTTACATAATATTTTCTGCTGAAGTACCTTAAATGCAATTTGATTGCAAACACCAAAATAAGTCTCATGGAATCTTCAGCTCAAAATCTCAGTGGGAACAGACCTGATGCAGCTGGGAAGCACTTTGAAGTCAGTGAAACTAAAAAATGAAAAAAAAAAAGTTTCAGCTGTTCAGCAGGATGCTTAACATAGTTTAAGATTTATAACTATTTTATGTGGAAAAAAAGATGACTTGATGTTTAAATATTAGATATTATTCATGCAACAGCTATGTTTCTAATTAGAAACCAGCATTCGCTTCAGACCTGGAGTAATTTCCTTCTCTCATTCAGTTCCAATGACATTAAAATCCAGAAGTTTGTCTGTCTGTCTGGATATTTTCTTTCCTTCCATTGAAGAGAAACATTTTGTGAGCTGTTGCATATAATTTCTGGAATTCAGCCACCATGTATCTCCCACAAACTTGGGATGAATTCAGATAGTTATACTGAGGGAAGAGCTAGAAAATGTCATTTGTATCCTATTCCTCTGTTTTCTACTTTTATCTTATATGGCAGAGCTTTTACCCTGCTTAAGGTTGTGGACAGCCCTGTAGATTTTAGTGTAACTACTTGCAAAAGCAAAAAGCAAGACCATTTCAGTCTGTTTGGAAGCTTCTAGCACTTCAGTAAGATACAGGGCTAAGAATAGACTTTTTTTTTTCCAAAAAAAACCCCCCAAAAAAACAACAACAACAAAAAAAAAACCCAACCAAACAAAAAAACCCTCAGAAAAATCGTATTCTGAACTCTTAAAAAGTGGCATTGACTATCACAATGGCAGCTGATGAGCTGTGAGAATTTAGCTTCATTTAAATGTTAAAGCTGCAACTGAGGGATTTTCCTCTCAATCCTTTCCAGTTGTATGTACCTGAACATAGGTGTGAGCAATTTTGAAAATCTGGACACTTGTGGAAAACTAGAATCAAGACAGGATTTGGAGGCTGTATTAGATGCCTCTCAGAAATTAATTTGCGAAGGAAGGACTATTGATAAGAAAAAAAAAAAGAGCATATGTGGATCTACAAGTCTATTTCCATCTTCAGCCCAACTGATTTGTTAAAGGCTCTGTGGTTCTCAAGGTTTGCCCAGTTAGAATTTAGTGCAGTGTAAAGCAGTAACTGCTTATTTACAGCTCTTTTGGAGGGAATTTGCATTTTGAATAGTGGAACGATAGCTCTTGATCTACACTTAATTAACACTGACATTGCTCACATTTATTCAAATGGAGCTAAACACAGAGATGTGTAATTTTTATGCCAATATTTCTGGTCAAGTGAGGTTACTGAATGAAAGACTCTCTACCTCATAAGGGAATGGGTGTTTATTTATTTGTAAAAGAAAAGGCTTCACACTGTTCCAGTCCCTTTGTATTTATAATACAATACTGATTACAAACATAGAGCTCAAACAGTAGCTGACTTTTACATATCTGAAATCTTGGGGGAATCAGGAATAAGGCAACAAACCTGGTTTAAAAATTAATTGGAGCAGATTTTTTAATGGCTCGTGGTTAGCCAGCTTTGTATTACTGGAAATATGGAACAGGTGAAGTTGTCCATTTTGACTGTAAGCAGAGGAAAACAAGAGAACACTGTGAAACAGTGGAGAGGCTTGGATGTTCAGGGTGATTGTGTCAGTGTTTTTTGTGAGACATTGCCTCAGGTTTAGCTGCTGAGAATCTGCCCACAGGAATTGCTTAGAATCTGAAATGTGGAGAATATCCATCTATGGGGAAGCAAAGGACTCCATGTTCTGGATATTTGGGGTTGGAATTAAATAAATCTGGTCTGTGCTATTTGTCAAATTCTAGACATAGGGAAACTAAGGCAGAGAACTGGTCCAGCTGTTGTTACATAAATGGGTAGAGAAATCCATCTCTTTGTGTGAGTGGGACTCAAGCCTGTAAATGGCAAGTCCTGTCAGTAATATTTTATATATTATCTGTGTGCAGTCTGGTCTCTTCAGTCTATACACAGGCAGCAGGAGCATTTATGTTCACATCTGTGGGCTTTGATTTTTAATTGAGGAATGTTCATTTTGTTGAAGTTGGACTTCTCTTCCATATCTGCATTAAAACAATACTTCTGGCTTTTGAGATTTAGAAGGTACATTGGACATCTAAAAAGATTGCCTCCACAGCCTTATTATAGTTCAGGGACAAAATTAGAAAAGATTAAATCTTAAATAAAAAATAAAATAAAAATTTCTATTCCTTGCACACCACCTGCTGCTCAGTATCCAGCAACACAAATTTGCTCTGAGGGTGTGTGTACCAGGCTGGAAATGGGGCTGCTAAGTGAGCAAATGAGCCACTGGCTGTTTCCTGGAGCTGCCTGCACCGAGCAGTGCTTGCCAGCCCACCCCTCTGGGAGAAGCTGAGTTTTGGGCTGAAGTACTAAATGTCAGAAGATTTCAGCTTTTCAGTGGAAGAGGCCTCCCTGATCCTCCCTCAGCTGTCTGCTCAGGCTCAGAACTTGGAAAGGGTCTGAGTAGCCCTGAGGGAGGATAAGCAAAACTCAGGAGAAGAAATGTAATAATGGTTCTGTTTGCACGGAGTTTAAAGGCTGCACAGCTGCATGAAGGGAGGATGGTTGGGGTCTTTGCTGGACTGTGTGTGCCAGTTTGGTTGAACAAATGTCTTGCAAATAAATGAGAAACCCTGGAGAGCCTTTGCTAAACCTGGTCCTCCTGTGAACT
This sequence comes from Drymodes brunneopygia, assembly GCA_013400955.1. Classification (NCBI taxonomy): domain Eukaryota; kingdom Metazoa; phylum Chordata; class Aves; order Passeriformes; family Petroicidae; genus Drymodes; species Drymodes brunneopygia. The sequence continues at coordinate 423,040 of VZTZ01020716.1, read as the reverse complement.
CTCTTGGGAGCTGCTCAGAACAGGACTATCAATGTCTGTGCAGCTGATGGGGCTTGGCTGGTAATCCATGGATTCCTACTGTAAAGGAAACTGGGCAAACATTGGCATCTGGAAGCAATAATTGAATTTTGAGCTATCAGCAGTGAATTTCACTTTGATTAAATAATTTCTGTATTTAAGCAGCCTGTGGTGTATAATTTTGATCCTACATAGTTAACACAGTTTAAGAAAAATACTATATATAAGGTATGACCAGTAAAGTAACACTTCACCCCTCTTAGTGTCATTAAACTGTGGAATTATATGCAACATTGATTTGGAATTTGATTTGAAGTTTCAGATAATTACAGTGATCAAATTTCTTACTCTATTACATTAATTTCAATTAGTTGTGAATTTTGAGGCAGTGCTCCTGCCATGCAGAGTAACTGCTGCGCCCCTCCATGTTCAGTAGCTGCTCACAGGTTTCCTGGAAGTTTTAACATCTGGAGGGTGGTTAAAAAGCTAAAACACAATACTTTTCTTATGTTCTTTATACTGATTGTGCTCCACTGTGCATTTGTCTGATTCTACAGTTGTGTCAGGTATCTCCAGCTGTATTGTGCCACACACACACACAGAGAGGAGGAAGGCACGTTCTAATTGTAGCACTCTGGCACCAGTGAGAGCAGTCATTTAGAATTGCTGTGATAGCCTTCATGATAATTATATGCCATAATTCATTTTAGTACTTTTATCAGAAATCAGACTGAAACCTCAAAGTACATCCTATGTCTTTCATAAAAGTTGTTTCAAGTGCTTGCCAGATATGATCACCTCTACAGTTGCTGAAAGGATCTAAATTGTAGCTGAAAGACAAAGAGATAACCTTTTAAAAAGGCAAAATGCAAGGTAGTAAAGTCAGATTACTACCAATTATTTCTAAATAACCATAACCATGCACTTTAACTTCTATAACACAATATTTTCATTAACATTTTCCTACTTTTCTGCACCCAAATACTTATAGAACCTGCTGGGGGGAAAAGGACCTGCTCTTCCAGTGTCTGATTATTAACATTTTGGGAGCCATTACAATTCTACAGAAAAACCTACATTTTTATATGTATAGTAGCAGAATCCTAGAACTGTTTGCTCTGTATTTCATTTGATAATCTTTAAATGTATTTTCTACTTGACTTGGCCAGCCTTTAGGAGCGTTCAGTGACTCAGTGTTTTGGGGTGTCAGGAATATGTCTCAGAAATAGTAGGGGTAAGTCTATTATGTAATGCATGCACAGTGCCTTTATCACTTTTTAACAGAATTTAAAGTGTCTGTATAAACTGGAGTCTTGCTGCCACATTTACAGGTAGGTCTTAGCAAGGCATAATCCATTATCTTTTCAAGTGAAGTAAATTTTGTATGTTTGTTTCGGCTCCTGTTTTCACACACACCTGAAGAAGACAGCTATAATTTAAGGAGAAAAAAACTGATATAATTATTGGCAAATCACCTTTTGTTCATTTTAACTGTAATAGCTCTGCTGAGGAAAGAAAAGTGACTAAGTAAAAGGCTGCTTAAGAATGAAGCAATACAAAAACTCATCAACAACAGAATTTAACAATAGAGCCCAGGGCAATTTCCAGGCTATTATAACTGCCTGTGGAGACTGCTGAGCTGCAGCAGCTAGAAAAATATTTTTCACAGTTTGATGTGAAGTCTTGTGTTTTCCTGGCCTCCCTTCTTGCTTTGAGGACATACCATATTGTTATAAAAAGGCAATAAACAGTACATTTAATGTGAATTTTAAAACTAAATATATATAGTAGCAATGCTAACAATCAAATAGTAAATGCTACTAAAGTGAGTTTATTTCTCTAAGTTCATTTTTAGTAGATATTTGAATTTTAAACATAAATAGAAGTAAGACTGAGTTGAAAAAGGCTGGATGGAAAAAAAAAATTATTGCGTGTTAGGGTCTTCTTATGATTTGAAATTTCTGCAGACTGAAACATTATTTAAGAGCAAAAATCCCCAAAATCTGAACCTTCCTCCCCTCAACTGAGGCACTAACCTGAGATTGTGCAATGATGATAAGACAGTAGTAACACACTTCTACTTATTATGAAGAAAGCCATTCTAATTCCTTTTATGAAATGAAGAAAACTGAGATTCATTTTTTCTCATGCATTCTAAAAAAATGGAGTTATGTTTATGCATCCTAAACCCCCAGAGTTTTTGGGATTTTTGTTGATTTTTTTACCAGCACACAAAGAAAGTAATCAGATTTGGGACATACTGTACTAAATAGGATAGAGACAGAGAAAATACAGCCTATGCTTTGCCTTTAGTGAAATACTTCCAAGCTCATTTTAAGAAGATATTACAAGCAAGCTTGATATGTTATAGGAGGGCATTAATTTGAGATGAAATCCGTATTCAGCAATAGTGGCACATAGATTAGCTCCATGCATAACTGTGTTGAACAGCAAATATCCTTTTCCAAGGTACAGAAAGATGCTCTGTGTTTCCAATGGAAACTATCACTTTGAGAAGCATTTTCTTGGGACATACTTGTTTTTTTCTCTTTTTACTGAATATAAAGGACTAACATTTGATATGTTAATATTACCTGTTGTTTACTAAGTCTGGCAAATTAAAGGGTAAATTTACTTCAGTAAACTCATTGAAAGAAATTCTATGCAAGCATGGAAATTGAAGCTAAAATCTGTTCAAATGTAGAAAAGAGAATTATGCATGTAGTTTTATATGTATGTCTCTATCTACAGATTAGACAAAAGGTTAGTCAGAGAACTCTGGAGATTGTAAGTTTGAATAGAATGATCCTGTCTTGTGGAAATGGTGTGTTTCTGAGAATCAAACCTCTGTGTGGGTGTGAGCCATCCCATTTACCATTTCTGTTTGACAGTGAGAGTGCCTCTGGTCTGCACAGAGTACCCTGACTATATTGATATCTCCCTCTTTGGAATCCTGCTAGATCAGTGTTTTAATTGGCCTGAGGGATCACTGGGTACCAGTGAACTGCAGTGAATTCTCTGCTCCTTTCATGCTGGGTCTGGTCAAACCCTGAGAGAGCTTTCATGAGGATAAATATTAGCAGCATCTGAACCCTCTAATCAGCCACTGAACCTTATCTCTTTGAAACATTTCTAAAGGTTGCTTAAAACTCAAAGGTAAAAGTATATGCTATGTTTAAAAATTGGCAAAGGGAGACTGGATTTCGTGGTGCGAAATTCTTTTGAAGGTCTGTAGTGGAAATTGGTAGCGTTCCTGTGGCTGCTTGATTGCTAAATATAAAAAACTCCAGGATTGTTGCAGCTTGTGTAGCATGGTAACACTGATGGAAAAACTGTTTTATCACTCAGTTGAGTGGGGTTATCAGCCTGGAGTATCCGCAATCAGCAAAATTTAAGGCAGCACTGCCTATCTAAAATAGGGCAAAAATGAAATAAAGAATGTTCAGCTGTATTTGTCTTACTGATTGATAGAGTTGTCTTTGCTTCATAAGCATGAATTACAGTGAGACCTTGCACAGAGGAGTCTGTATGAGACAGCAGTGGAGATCTGCTGGTTTTTATTCTTGTTAGTCCTTGGATAGTTCTCAGAAAAAAAACTGAAACAGAAGAAATGCAATGTACTAACTGTACTAACTGTTATGTGCCAGAAGAACCCCTGGCTGTAAACCACAGCTGCTAATTTGTTAATGACACTGCCTCATGCAGGTGATCTGAACTGAAATGTTGCAATGTGTGCACAGTGACAGCTCTCTGCTTATTTGTGCTGTATAATTTTGTCTGAATATCCCAAGAATGAAGAACTCTATATGTTCTTCTGGGCTCTGTTTGATTTTCCTTATCAGCTGAGTTCTGCTTTCAACTTAGAGAAAAATTAAGTTTTACAATACCCTGCACCCTCAGAAACCTGAGGTAGTCCCTGTATTTCCTGAGCAGAGTGACAATTTTATGTAGGCTTGGCATGTAGAGAGTTAGGACAGCCTTACAACTTGAAGTTTTAACACATCTATCTTAGGATGCCTTCAAAAACCTGTTTGAGGGAGCAGCTACCAGCACTTGAATTGGCTCCCTTCAGGTTATCTCAGGTCAGTTGAAAACTCTGTCTGCACTTGCTACTTCTGTGTCTCCTTGGTCCCCACATTCTCCCTGAAGCTTTTAGCATAGAAAAATGTTACTAATATGTTTTTTGTATTCATAATCTCCTGTCGTGTTTCAGTACTCATAATGCACTAATAACAAAGTAATGCAAAATCTTTTCCCTCACAAAACCTCTCTTACATTATTTTGTGTCCTTTCATTAGTGCGGTTTTGGGAATGCTGAAGTGTGGCAAAACACAAGAAAAAGACTGAAAAAGCTTTAATAGGTATTGTCAGAAGGGGAGAGACTTGAAGAATAGCAGCATACCTAATCAAGAATACACTCATCAAAAGAGTACACCTGTGTTCTCTGGAGTGATGACTGAATGGGAGGAAGGATCTTTGAATTTTCTAAATCCTTGCATTGCTGGGTGCTCTCTACCATGTGCTACAGCAGTGAATTTAAAGCCACTTCAATCTGCCATCCCTTCTGACCTGGTTATTTCTGGATCTTTGTGGAGGGCTGCAGGACCGTGGGTGAACAGGCAGCAGTGCTGGACACCAACCTCTGTCATCACACTCTGCACACATGAAGAGATTCAACTACATTCAGAAAAAATGGTTTTACCAGAGCCCTTTATACAAAAAGCAGAGAATAATTGACAGCTTGCCACGCTGAATGGGCTCACTGTTTAACTGGAGACACTGGGTTCTACAGTTCTCAGCTTCTGATAAGCCTTTACAAAAGAAGCTGCAGAATTGAAGATTAAGGCTAAAAATCAAAAGCATGCACTGAAAATTTCTGTAGGTCAAACAAAAAGGACAATTCAAACCACTAAAAATATCTTGAAAGAATAGTACATCAACTTACTTAAGCAGAATTTAAAAAAAAACCAAACTGATATCTGTGATGGCAACTGCAATTAGCAGAAAAAGAAGAACAAGAGCTATTTTGAATAGAATAAAGAAGATTTCAAACTGCTGCAAAAAAAATCTCAGCGTGAGATGGAAGGCTCACATCCAATTCATGTGTATTATTAGCAGAAATGGTTCATTAGGCTGCCAGTGGGAATTGTACCAGAGAAACTCACTGGACTCTGTAGAATCTGTGGATAAAGGGAAAGAACAGAATCAGATGGTAGAGTTTGAAAAATTATAGGAGAAGCAAACAGTTTTATTAGAGATTTTACAACATCAGCATTTATAAAGCACCTCTTGTAAGTAATGCTTTTGAAAGGAAAATAAATTTCTTCAAGTCTGAAAGTCTTCCTGATGTTTTCATAAGTAAGGAAAAATAAAGAAAAGCATGAGAATCAGGATATCAAGGACTTGAGGATTTCACAGCAAAATCTACTACTCTACTTAGCTCTGTGGCTTGTACACAAATAACAGCAACATAAGTGAAAGCAGATTAGAGACTGTTATGGACTGAGGTTACACAGAGTGATGGCTTCACTGAGACACCTTGTTAGAGACTTTCAGACATTTTATGAAGATTAACTGAGTTAGAGCTTTTGTAGATGGTCCTTTTTGTATTATAATAGAAAACCTGATGTAAAAAGCTGTAATTCATTTAATCTGCTTCAGGTATCCTTAATGTAGATATCTGCAGCCAAGGCAGTTCTCTAAGCTGTCTTTAAAATCAGTAGTTCCACGTTTCAGGCATTTTATCTCAGGATAAAAAAACCTTCCTTACATTTAATCTGAATTTTCTCTCCTTTAGTTTAATACCATTGCCCTTGCCCTATTGCAACAGGCAGTGCTAAAATGTCTATCCCCATCTTTCCTATGGGCCCCCTTCAAGCCATGCAAGACTATGATAAAGTCTCCCTGGAGCCTTCTCTTCTCCAGGCCCCAGTTTTCTCAACTCTTCCCTGTAGGAGTGGTGTTCCACCCCTCTAAGCTTTTTTTGACCCAATTCTGGGCTGGTTCCAACAGGCCCATGAGTTCCATGTGCTGTGAGCCAGGAGCTGGATGCAGGGCTGCAGGTGGTTTACAGGAGCTGCCATGCAAAATCCTTTGTAGAACAAGATGTGGTCGTTTTTGTGCTAATGTCAGCCAATATTAAGCATATTTTAGCACAATAACCACATAAAAGTGCCTTTGTGTTAGTTCTTTCACAGGAACTTTTTGTCAAATGTACTTATTCATACATAGAGTCCTTGCCTTGGCTAAATGCTGCTGTATGGTAAGTACTCCTTCCATTTTGTAGCAGTTATTGACTGACTAACAAATGATAATAAATTGTATGTACTTACTTAGAATGATGAATAGGTCTGCATACAGAACTGCATCGATATTCCATTTCCCCCTTTCTCATCCCTGACAAAACAAAATGTCAATAGGAAGAAATACAAAAGCCAAATTTTGTTCCATGGAAAAGTAGTTATAAATCCATTTCCCTCTCTGCCTCCCCCATTTCTATTTTTCTGAATTGAACTGGCAGGCAGAATTTTTATAGATTAAAAAGTGATTTGTCATTTTGAAATGAACCTTCAAGCTATAAAGAAAATTGCTATGGGATGATGTAATAGAGATCTGAAAAGATGAGAACAAACTAAAGAAGATGGGTAGGAATTAGATGGTCAGTGATAATTGAGAAGCCCAAAACAAAGCATTCTGAGCCAAAGGTGATGGGTTCTTTATAGCATAGGTGGCAAATCTCTAGAATTTACTGTCTGTGCACTATGTAGTTCCAAAGGCAGACTGGACAAGTGCAGGAGGAAGAAATCTATAGAATTCATGGATTACTAAATACTCAGAAACTAAAATTAGTTAAGGAATTGCTTAATATGGCCTTCAAATAGCTAAACTCAATCCCACAACCTGTGTCATTGATGGAATGCTAAAATATTTTTGATCTCATAAAGACTTGTAAGGGGTTTTTTGCCATGGGAGGCACTGGAGTGGAAGTGTGCTTCTGTCTGGCTATTGAAACTGTAGGAGTATCAGAATCCAGGATTGTGTTGAGGCAAAACAGGAATCAGGTCAAGCCAGTGTACAAGTTCAAAGAAATCAGTTATCAGTGAGGACAGACAGCTTCAGCTTCTGTTTAAACTGTTCTGGAATGATCAGTGGGCACAACACACACAGGTGATGTAACTGGTAAATATTTGAGCTCATTTAGAGTCCTTATTTTACCTTGCTGATACAAGATAATTAGTCAGCTTGCCAAGAAAAAATTTTTTTTATTTAATGATTTACCTTTCAAAACAGTTGGGCACTTGGACATTTGTACATGAGCTAGTTGTTTTTTATGAACAATTATTTTACTTTCTGAAAGGCAAACAAAAAAAGGCCTTGAAAAATACTCCAAAGAATCAAATGTGAAGCTATGTAAGTTGGTCTTTTCTTGAGATGAGACAGAATTCATAAGCTCTGTTCATTTCAACAGGCAATAAACATGAAGTTAAAATCAGTTTTTAATGTTAATATTAACTTGTTACTGATCTTCATAGTGGATTTGTCACAAAAATCTCTCTTCCCTTGAAAACTTAAATGGTTTTTATTTACCTGCTACTCCCTCTCTTCTACCTTGACTACAGCAATCTTCTGATGAATTGTTTGGTTTTTGTTCTATTTCTAAAAGGAAAGCGGGTGTCTCTCTGATACTTGCATACATTGTTTAAAGAATTGTTACTGTTTTGTGAAAATATGCATATTTTATACCACAGCATTTGTAAGTGAAAGAAAAAGACCCCTATTTACGTCCTGTAGTTGATGCATTGCCAATAGTATTGTTTTTATTTATTTTTATTTTTTATTGAAGGACAGCTTTTATGCCTTGTTCCAAAATAAGCTTTCCAACATGTGCATTAACTGCCGGTAGGGGAGCATCCAACAAATAAATATCTCTGTTGGCATAAACAACAAGCACAGAGATGATTCCTTGTTTCTGATCACCAGACCTCCTTCATCTGCCAAAGGGAAGAACAAACTACACAAATGAGAGGAGAGATACCTAGACAAAACACTGTGTTACAGCATAATTACAACTGATCCATGATTATAAGGCTGTGTTCATAATGAGAAGATTTCCTTACCTGATACAGTTTTAGCATTCCAAGGAGCATAACCATTAAATCCCACACAAATTTTGTGAAGCTTTATTCTGTGCCTTTGTTTTTTTTTTTTTTTTTTTGGTTAGTCTTGCAGTTGCTGGTTTTCATGTTTCATGTCTTCATTAAAGAGCATTGTCACCTGTCTCCTGATCTTTACTGATTTTGCTAATATTTTAAGAAATTATTCTCTCACAGAGCTGGGCATAACCTCATAGACTTGATCCTGAAACTTAAGGAAATTTGCAGCAAATTTAGACTTCAATTTTATATCATTTGTTACTTCAGCTGTTCCATCTTCAGTCCACGAGTCACTGAAATTACAATTTTTAACAGAAAAAGATGTATCAATGCAGGG
>VZTZ01020716.1:396580-414488 GCA_013400955.1 Drymodes brunneopygia | reverse complement strand
AAAAAAAAAAAAGAATGGTGGCTGTTTAAAGTTGCTAAAAGGAAGGAAAAAAGAAAAGGCAGCATTCAGTCTTGTGGGCATTAGTAACTTGTATTCAAAAGTACTTTTACAAAATGGCTATTGCTCAGGCAAAGTGCTGCATATTTACTAAAATTCTGCATATTGTTCTTGATCTGATTCAGCTGAATCACATGAGATTTCTTTTAGTTTTCAAATGGCAAAGCCAATCAGTACTTTTCAGAGATGATCAGCAGGTAGTAAAAGGGGCAGATGGAAAATGGGCAGAAAGGTCCTTTATGATTTCAGCTGCCCCCCAGATTTAACAATTTTTTTGGACTACAGTAGAGCATTTGATCCCAAATCTTTTCAAAGGCTGTAATCCCATCTTTCCCAAATCTAAAAGAAAAGTTGCAGTTATCAACTGTTTAGCCATAATGTACACTTGGAGAAATTAATATATGAGCTTCAGTGCAAGTCAAGAGGGATATAAATATGCAAAACTTCTGTTTAAAAGTATCTTTCTGACAGCTACTTTTCCAGCCAAGGAAGAGCAAAGACCTTTCTCAGCACAGGTCAGGTCAGGGAATAACTGATCTATTGTAAACTGGCATAGAGGGCTCTCCTCTTGTGCTGTTTGGAAGTGGGTCATTCTCACTTCAAGTTTTTTGCAAGAGAAGGATGAAATCCTAAGGGGAACAAAGCAGCTGTGTAGCAGGGTGCTCTGATTGTATCCCTTTCGTGACTGATCACATTAGCATTTGCTCTGATTATTAGGAACAACTATATAAATTGAAATGCATGCCTCTGGAGGAGCTGGATTAGTTTAATCAGTCATAGTATAATTTTTCATTTGCATTTTGAATCCCTTAATGCAGATCAGGGATTAGTCACTTAAAAAAAAATCAGGCCTAATTTCAAAACATTTGAGAATGTTTGCTCTTAAATGCATGATGAGAGAAAAAAGGCAACATTCTGTACTTAATTCACCATTTGGAAATAACTGACTGTAACATCCAGTAACAGATGCTTAGCAGCTATAATATAATATAACTTCATTCATTTCAGTTTACCCCAGCTGAGACACTGGCCCTTGTTAATGGACTATAAATGACTCTTGGGCAGTCGCCACACTGAAATGGCAGAAGGGAATCCAATCATTCTCCCGAGCCTCTTAATGAGAGTTTCCTTTATGAAGATGCTCAGTGAACCCCTCTCTATTTCATTGTTTTACCAGCTTGATTTCCTAATCTGACAGGATGTAATGTAACTTTATTAGCAGTAGAAGAAAAATAATAAAAGAGGCTAAAACACAGAGCTCCTTATAAGCAGGTTATAAACCTCCAAAAGGTTTAGACACTGCACAGTTTATTTGAGGTTATTAGAGGCAAATCCACCAGTATAAGGAAAGTGTATCTCAAAAAGGATTGTGCCTAGGCCAGCACATGGATACAACAAAGGGTGTGTTGAATCCTTAGGCAGGATCCTGACAGGCCACAGACCATCATGTCTGAAACAGACTTGAGTGCAACTGAACACGTGCTGTTCTGCAGAATTTCTGAGAAACATAAGTGTGTAAAAGAAATCCTGAGACTCAAAGTAGGTGGCTATGTTTAAAGACTTTTCTTCTTAGGGCTGATTTTATTAATAAATTTGCTACAATAAGATTGCTCCTACAATGCAGTTCTCGATTCTCTTCACTCAAAAAATTAAAAGCAATTTAAAATCTAGTCTTTCTCTTTTATTTTTTCTCCCTCTTTCTTAAATGCCAGTATAATTGGATGCATTTTAGTATGAATTGTAATACTTTAGTTGTATCTCCATGAGGAAGAATTTCCATACCCAACTCCAGGCTGCATATAGACCACATAATTGTATCTGAAAGAGTTCAGTATTTTTTATTTTTCACCATCTGAATAAAATCTCATGCATTTTTGTTAATTGTAGTATGTGTGCTCTGAACCATACAGATACATGACTAAAATTTAGTACTTCATCTTGCTTTTTATGTGTTCTTTGTAAAATTGCAGCTATTTCGTGCTGTGAGACCTGTGGTATTCTCTTTAGTTCTAAAATTACAGATTTGTATGAGAAGAAATAAATTGTTACACTTTCTTGCTTACATTTTAGACAAGAAGCACTCTTTGAATTCTGAGCACTTACAAACTCACAAGCTATTGACTTGACATAAGCTTTTACTTTGTATATACAATGCACAGGATTTTTTTTTCCTGTAATAGGCCAGTTTGCCTTAACAATGGGGTTACAGATCTATCAAGTGGATTATGTGCCTTTTTCATCCCATTTTCACAGACACTGTTACCCTTGCAAGTTATCTGAAGCCAACGTGGTAGCCAGTTCTGTATTTCCCATAAGACTCTACTTCTTCTTATCTAGCAGCATTTCAAGATTAATGCTTATTAGGGAAATTGGAGTGAGTCTAGGAAACTGCATGAAAAGTTACTTGGAGAATAATGGAATAATTTATGAGAAAAGATTGAGTTAAATATGTGTGACTTCAAGAAACACCTGAGTTTGTCATAAAGGTCTACATATCTTTAACGGCAAAGAGGTTGTGAGTAGAATTATTAAGGAACTGTCAGTTACCTGACTAGAATAAAGAAAAGAAGCAGGTTTGGGTTTTTTTGGTAGAAGCTGAAAAGCAGTGAGAAAATAACGGTGTAAAAAAGAAAGTCTTTGGCCAGCACATGTGACCTTTAGCATGCTCCAAGATCAGAGTTACAAAATTGAAAGTCTCTGAAGAATCATGTAATTTTGAGACTGTTTATCATTTAATTGTCTGTCATGGTTGTTAAGACAGAGTCTGGATTTTAAAATGGTTGGAATTATGAGTATAATGAGTTTAGATGCTTGGAACATTTGAACTGGATGTGAATCAAGTACTAGATGACAGAGAAAAGCACGCATTGAGAAAGCATTAGCAAAACTGAGATTGGTGTTTTGGCTTGGTTTTCTTTTTAGGTTTTGTTTGGTTTCATTTTTGTTAGGAACAAAACTGCAACAGGATTGTAAAAAGCCCCCAGTGATTTAGGAAAAGTAAATTCAGAGGAATGGAACTGTAAAAAGAAACCTGTAGTGCCTGAACCTCTGCATCTGTTACAGAGGACTTTTGTTCCACTGGGATGGAACAAAAAAATAGTATTCTCTTGAGATAATTTCTGACGTTTTGTTCTCTTTGCCTTTTATTCTTCCTCAGAAGAGGAATGTATAAAGATTCTTCTTTATAAAATGTTTCAGAAAATACATTAATTCATCTTGTTTCTGTGAACTGATATCGGAAAAAACTCCACAATTACAATTGTGTTCACTATTTGAATCACAATTTTCTATGCCTTAGGTGGTTGTTTCAAAGGCTGTTTCCCAATAGTACATTGTAATCAATTTAATGCATGTTAAAATCTCATTCTTTATTTGGGTACACTTATCCGTTGATGAAATTGCCACTCATTGAAATTCAGTTGTGAATTCAGCCATCTTCTGTAATCAAGCTGTAAAAGCCTTATTAAGGTATTTCCTTAACACTAAAATATCTGACAAAAAATTAACATAAACAAAGATAATTGGACATGAGTGCTACAAAGTGGAAACGTTACAAACCTTGTGCCACACTTTTAAAAGTGATATTTGTGATATCTCTTTTTATGCTTATTTTTTCAAGCATACATGCTCCCAGTTTAACCACTGAACATTCATTTGTTCCTGTGACTTCTATTACATTTTACTTTTTTTACAGTACTCTGTTGCTCACTAAGAAATAGTAAAGTTCCATTTTTATAATCATTGCTGTATGCAAGGGAAGGAACGTGGGGAAAAAAGCTTTAAAAAGAAAAAAGGCTTGTTTAAAGAAAGAGATGCATGCTAATAACTGCTTGATTAGGAATATAAACGTATTATATATTCCTAAGAGGTATTTATATATATACATGCTTTTAAAACCTACAGAAGTACTGAAATATGAAGGGATTTTTTGCACACAGAGTTCTGCTTTATGTTCTAGAATTCTTTTGGGATTTTATCCTGCATCTGATGAGTTGTTAGAGACAGCAGCAATACGAGCACTAAAAGGTGTCTCCAAGACTCTCATTGTAGGTGGATGGCTGATTCCACATGCTCTGTGCCTTGCCTGCTGCAGGGTGCAGAGCCAGGACAAGGGCCATGGCCAGGCTGTGCCGTTGGGCTCCATGGCCAGTGACATCACGGAGGGGAAGCCATGGAACGCTGTCACCTGGCACCCAGGAGCGCCTGGCTGGTGGCATTGACACCTCACTGCGTCTCAAGGCAGCGGTGAGTGCGGCAGGCGGGAGGAAGGCTCTGCTGGACAAGGGCTGGGGCAGCAGGAGTGGCTGCCATAGGGCAGTTTGGGGCTGGGGTGGGGGTGCAGGGGCCACGGGCCCACCATTGGCAGAGCAGGTGCCACCCTGGAGCTGCAGGGATCAGCAGGATGTGGCCTCATTCCCGCGGTGCTCACCTTCACCGCGAGCTCCCTCTCTAACCCATTCCCAGGGCCCTGCATGTCCTGCCCACTACCCCGGGAGCCATCTCCCACTCAGCCCTGCTGAGCCTCTGCTGTCCCTCCTCCTCCAGACCATGGGTGGAATCTTCACCCAAATCGTGTTGGCGCTGGGCATCCTCCAGTTCATGCTGCCGTCAAATGACCAGACCATGGAGGTGACCGAGGAGCTCGTGCGCCAGCACGAGGAGCAGCGTGAGCAGGAGATGGCCTTGCTGCTGGAGATGCAGCAGAGGAGCCAGGAGCAGCCCGAAATCGCCCAGGGGAGTCTGTTGCTCTCAGCCTGCCAGCACTGGTGGTTCTGGGCCTCTGCAGAGATGCTCCTCTTGCTCTTTGGCTTCTACTTCTACTGGCTGCCCAGGCAGGGCAGCTCTGGCCACGACTGCTCAGCCTGCAGAGAAACTCCAGCAGAGCCCAAAATGAAGAGGAGGAAGAGGAGGTTGCATGGCATAGCAGACTATGGTGACAAGATGGATCAAATCATGTTTCTGTTTCAACGTCTTGAGTGCAAGGACATGCAGAATTCAGAGGAGGACAGGATGGAAGAGATGATCAATGCATCTGCCAAGCCCTTCCCACAGAAGACTTTTGGACAAAGCTGCATCCACGGACTACAGTAGTATTCATTCTCAGACTGCGTGTTTTTATAGGATGCAGAGCTATTAAAGTAGCAAATGTAATGCTAACTAAATGTGCACAGGGCTGCAGCCAGGGAAGAGAGCAGTATTCATTGTTAGACTGTATATTTTACCTTCCCAAAACCAGATTGTATTTTAGATGTTTAAGAAGTTTCCATTTTAAGTACAGAATATAAGAATGTTACTAAAATTGTTCATAAATAGGAAGTAGAAGTTAGAGCAATTAAAACAATAAAAGTAATGCTAACTTAATGTGCTATGATATCCACTAAAAGACTTGTTCTTTGTAATGTCCATACTACTTTGTTCAATTAAACCTTTGTTTGGTTCAATGTTTGCAAGCTGTACTATTCGAAGATGGTAGAGTCTGTAAGTAAATAAATTTCCCTTATTTCAAAAGTTAAACACTTGATGGAATTTTTTCCAATCCCCAAATGGCATAAGACACTTTCGTAGAAAACAAATTAAGAAATAAAATTTATTTCTTGCACTGTCAACCAGTTTATTTGAAGACGTAAAAGTAACATACAGAGCATATTTTCAGAGAGCCACACACAGAGTTTCATCATGAAATGAATTTATTAAGCTCTTTAAGGCCCCGAGGCTGCGCTCTCGCACCTTCCCCTCGTTGTGCCGGCAGAGCTGGGGCAGCATAAGGAGCACACAAGAGAGGGGCTGGCTTTGGACAGGGTGTGAGTGGTACCTGCACCCCCCGAGGAGCTCCATTTCCCAGCCCAAGGTGTTTCCGGGTGAATTTGCCACGGCCCGGGGGCAGTGCGGGGCCAGGGCCGGTCGGGGCTGGTTCCAGTGCTCGGAGAGGCCGTTTCTTCCCCGAACGCCTCAGGAACAGCCGCACCGGCAGCCATGGCGGCAGCGCGGGGCAGGAGGAGGCAGCGAGCGCAGCGCTGACCCCGCGCACAGACACCGCCATCAGCACCGAAAGGACACGCCGAGCCTCACACCGAGGGCCCGCAGCTCCCAGCACCCCAGAGATTCCCATCCGCCGCCAGAGCTACTCCACAAGCTCCTGCCTTCCCGGTTCTATGTTCCGAGGGAAGGTTGAGCCCAGCGGGGTTCGCCCTCCATTTCCGCTGTCTCCCCACAGGCGGGCGCCATCTTGGGGAGGGGTTGGGCTGCCATTTTTCTCTTTGATCCCAGGCAGTCCGGCAGATTTCAGCGATTTGATAACTACTGATTATCAGCTGCTTTTTGCCTCTTGCTGTTTTGTTTTTATAGTTTTTTTAGTTAATTTATTTTTTCACTTACATCTACTCGCATTTGTCTCTCTTTATTGAAGTGAAAAGGGAATGGATAAAACTAAAAGGGGATCTAACCTATTTTGGAGCGCCCACCTCTTGAATTATCTTAAACCAAGACAGTAGATGAAATAATTTTTTTTTTCCCCCAAGCCCTGGAGTGAAGTCACAGAGTGCTAATATTGAAGTGAATGTCTGCTTCTAGCACTGGAAACAGCTTTGGACTTGATACTATAAAATTCTGAGCATCTGACCCTGCAGTGCTATGAACATGAATTTAAGGTTATAAATAAATATTACAGTATTCCTAAGTAGTCATGCCAGTCATGAGCAGGACTTTTGGATCAGATTCAGGTTGCACAAAAAACATTTGCAGCTTCTGCTGGATTTTGGTTAGGACCATATGCTGGTTTGGCTGGCGAGACATGCAAATTGATGAATTTGGAGAGGAATTTTTCATACCCTTTTTCATGATGGGTAGAGACTAGATCTTGTATAATGCTTGAGGAGGATTGAAGCAAACCTTTTTTACTTTCATGTTTGTTTCTCTGGGGTTTTTTTTGGTACAATATTATACACAACTTCTACTTATCCTTTATATGTTAAATACATTATATGCTTCCCATCTCTTTTTTATTTTCTGAGAATAAGTTAAACAATGAGAACAGCACAGAACTCTTGCAGCTAACAGCTATGACAATATCCTTTCATCAGGAAGGGTGAAAGCCAATAATATGTAGCAGATGAGATTAATCCATTGGATTAACAGCCAGCTCAGGGGGAAACAGAAGATATTATTAAGTATTCACCAAGTTCCTTTTATGGTTGTCAGACTGACCTTAAAAATGTTAACTGTAGAAATGTTTGTGTTCTGAAGCATGTAAAGATATTTTGACACTTCCAGACAGGGATTAACGTGCATTTTTTAGGAGCATGAAAAACAACTTGAACACAGCACTGATGGTAAATTAAGGTCACATTCGGGGGCTGAGAATGAAGGCCTTCCTTCCAGTGGATGCTGCCTGCTCTGTTTTTGAGCCAACAGAACCTCCCCTTTCTGAAGAAAACTGGCATTTGCTACACATAACGTGTGTCCTCCTCACCCTGCTACAAGGCAGGACATCTGCTTCTGTTACCTTTCAACAAGGCAGAAATGTCATATTCTGAGGGTTTAACTCAGGTCACATTGGGGCTAAACGTTATCTTGGCAACACACTGACCCACTGAAAAAAAAGCAATCTAAAGTAAGACGCTATTTCATAATATTGCAGCTAATGAAGTTTCATCTGTTCTCTATGTTTCTGCATTTAATTTTTCAGTTACAGATGCAACTTAGTTGCTATGGTGGGGGTAGGAGCCATTTTAAAACTAGGTACATATTTCTGAGGAACAGAGCTCTTACTTGTCCATCTGCCTTACATGGTGCTGAATTAGTCATTCTGTTAATATTCCATTTTCAGAGTTTCTTGTCCTTTGTTTGTTTGGATTATTCTTTGGAGTGAAAATCAAAAAAACTTTATAATTGGCTTTAAAAACTTTTAAGTTTAAACCTGGTGACAAACTCCCTGGGATTTTTTCCAGTCGTGACAAAATGTTATCTTTGGAGATAAATATGTAAAACATTCCAACAGAATATATGCATGAGTGTGAATATCCATTGCATCATATATTAGGGGATTAGAGGCCACAGTAATGGTAATGTTTATAGGGAGCCAATAAGGGCAGTTTCAAAACAACATAATATTCCATTGACATCCAGTAACAACACAATACACTTGGCCAGTGGTTAGTTCTTAATTGCTGCCAGTCGTTATCAACACATGTTCAACGTGTGACTCAATTTTCTCATGAAATATCTGTGTAGGAAAGCCCAGGCCTGATCCCATTTAGTCAGCACTGACAGTCCTTGTTGGTCTCACTTGCAGAAATCAGGATGGTCAGAGGTGACAGCTCTTCAGCAAGAAAAGCTGGAACTGAAGGAGGACTTTTTTTTGCCCCCTGCAGTTGTTCGTCTGTCTTTAGTGCTTTATGCTTCCTACAGCATCTTGTCATAGTTCTTTTTACTTAGTTGTCTTGGAATTCTGGCTTTTGCCAGTCGTATTTCTTGCTTACTCTGCAGGATCACTTTGGTTTTATGAGACACTTTCTGCTTTTTCTGCAGGGTAAATTTGGTTTCCCTGGACATCTTTCCTGCCTGCTCTACATGCTTTGTCTTTTGTGCAGATTTTACTGCTTGCAGATGTTTTCTGCTACACCATTGTGCAATTGTACCATAAATCTCTGTATGCCCATTTGTAGTACTTGTATACTTATTTATTTATTTATTTATTTATTTAAGCCATGATACATAAATGGTTGCTTGCTTGGTATTGTTATTCCTAGTGTTACTGTGTTACAAGATCCTTATTCACTCCCAGTGGTTAGGTTGTTTCAGTTTTCTGTGGTATAGGTTGAAATCAAGTATTATTTATATTTTAGTCTGGTTTTGTTCTAGGCACTCATCAAGCCTCTGCCTGAAGTCTGAAAATTCTGAAAAGTCTGCTTTTTGTTCCTTCCATGTTTAGTTAATCTTTGTTATTTGATACTTAATGGACAAAGGAATTTTACATGCTTTTTTTGTCTTACTGCCCAGCTAGGATGTCCTTACTTCTTGTCTCTCTTACCTTTCTGTGTTTTGCTCCACCCACACCATGCCTAAAAGCATCCCTTCAGTGTCTGGACTGTGTAGATTCTTACTGGAATCACTGAGATTTTTTTTTTCCCAGTAGTGCTTTGGAATTAAGCCCCCAGTCTTTTTATTTGGCTTACATTACCTCATTTATTTAGGCAGAATTCTCTGCTCAGGAGTCTTTAAACTGTAATTAGGGTCAGCTTGTGCCAAAGCTGTATTTCAGCAGTTGAATTGTGCATGCATATAGGTATGGAGGTGTGTGTGTGTATGTACACAAACAGGGAGTTCATCATGATCTACATGTGCACACACCTACATTCACAAATGCTGCAGAAATCCCACTGTTCCACAACTGGTTCCCAGTGCTTCCATAATTCACCATAATTCAGTTGCATCAAGTGCCATATCCTTTTCCTCCACAGAGCTTTAGATCACCTGCATATTTGATCAAGGCACAATACAGCTCTTTCCAGTCTTCATAAATATTAAATATGTTAATTAAATATTAAATCAAATAGTAAATCATAATTAAAATTAAAATATTAAATATTTATTGAAGGAGATCTAGTGTTGGTGACTCTGAGAGCACATATCCAGACATTTCCTCCTAGTTAATGTTGTGCCATTTATAATTGTTATGGTAATGGTCTAGCAGCCAATTATGTGTTTCAGACTGCCATATTCATGTTCAAGTCACATCATCCTTTCTCCTTGAAAGAGATTTGTTGAGCTATATTGAAACCACTGATAACATTTCTGCAGCAAATTTCTGGTTTGGACAATGATGATTATAGCACAAGACCTGAGATTTATTCTGCTCAAAGCTGAGCTTACTCCCCAGTTCATCCCTATGCTGGCCCTGGAACTTCATCTTGTAGTTTAGAATATGGTGAAGGAATGTTATACTTTAAACCTAATCATCACTGGGAAGGAAAAAAAACCCACCTGATTATACTTTCCTGATTATACTTTCTACTCTTGGAATTTCTTACCACCTGTGGCACTGGAGTCAGTATTTTTATTGCAAAATTGAAATTAATTTTCATTAGAACAAGTAAATTATAGTGGGATGGGAAAAAGTCAGGTTATTAGTTCCTGTACTCTTTACTTTTTCTCTATACTGTTTATTTTGAAGTGTTACAGTTTTCACATATTTAACTGATTTTCAAATATTCAAGAAAATTATCAGATTGTTTTCACTAAATCATCATTCTGAAAAAAAAGTATAAAGAACTCACATAGTTCCATCATTAGAATCATAGTGTTTGACAAGAAATTCTGCCTCTTGTCTTTTTCTTCCAAGTTTAAAATGATAAAATGCTCCTAGTTAATTAACCTAGAAATGCAGCATGTCTGAAACCATTTCTTTTTCATGGAACAGACAAGCCATCACAGGCACATTTGAACAAAGCCCTTCATGCAACAGGCAGAATACTGAGTATGCAATAAATAAATGTGAGCTCTTTCTTGGTGGAGCAGGTCTGAGACTTTCTGATACCAAAAGATATTTTAATATCCCATCCTGAGACATCAAATTCCCAGATAAAATACCTCTCAGAAGAAATAGGAAAAGTCTGCTATATTTTTTTCCTATAAGTGTTCATAGGACCTGATTTTATTAGCTTTTATTTCTGGCCTCATTTTTGTTCCCATGTGAAGGTTCTATTCCACTTGAAATCATGGAGGCTGAGATTATAATTGTCAGCCTAGCACAGCTACCTATTTGAAATAGCTGATCTAACAAAAAACGAGGCAAGAAAGAATCAAAATACGTACATTTCTGTTAATTTTTAAATTATGCATTTGTAATGTATTTGCTGTCACTATGTTTTACCAGATGATTTTGTATAGCCTAATATTTCCTGAAAAGCTTGCTTGCTGTTTCTTCTGTTCTTCTTAAATGTAGCAATTTAGAATTAAAAATTATTATCCCCTTAAATTATGTCAAGTATTTGCTTTTTACCAATTGTGCTGTAAATGTTTTTAAACCACTGTGGGATTAAATGAGAAAGAAGGGTGGTGAAATACACTGCACATAATACATGTGCCACCTACTGTTGGACATTTTGATTCATATTACAACTATATTTACTAATCCAGTGTAGGTATTATTTATAAATATTTATGTTGAAACAGATGAGGCTAAAGAGAATACTCCCTGCATTTGCAGTAAAGCAGTCAGGCTTTCCATCTGTGTCTGTTTGGAAACTACTTTTAAAGTATTCAAATATAAATCATAAACATTTTGTAAAAAATCCTCCAACCAATGAACAGGAGTTAGGTAGCAAAAAGAGATATTATTTTTTTCTAAATGAAAATAAAGATAACCAGAAGTCCATTATTAGCCATGTTCATTTAGCAACAGAGTTTTGGTCATCAGTCAGTGTGTGGCAGCTGCAGACAGGCAGTGCTGGGTGAGAGCTCTCCCTGCTCTGCCTTGTGCAGCAGGGGCACAGGTTCCTCTGGAATGTGCATGGCACAGCCATTTCACCTGCTCTGGACTGAATTAATAGATAAGAACTAAGCCACTGCTGCCATTAATATTTGCATGCCAGAATCCAACCTGCTGGGCTTTCTCCAGTGCAACTGACAGAAAATGTGCTCCTCCCTTCCTAAACAGCATATTAATAAACATGAAAAGCCAGCATTTTTATTTCTCCTGCTCTACATTTCCATAATTTAGGGAAAAAGAGCTTATATGAAAAGGAACCTGCTTGACATGTTTTCACTCTATCAATATTAATGTTTTCCAGAGGTGGCTAGATAAATCAGCAGAGATTGTTTGTCTCTCTGGCAAAGGAGGTCATAAAAGTAAATGACTGTGAGGAGAATGAAGTGGAGTAAAATGTCAAGATTTACGCAGAGGTGTGGGAAATGCAAGGTTGTTTTTTCATCTCTTAATTTGTAGTCCATTTCGACATGCATTCAGGATTGTGTTTTCTTCTTTCTATCCTGAAGAAATAATCCCAAAATGAATGATTGAACTAGAGACAGAAGTAATTTTGGTAATATGTCTTGCTGTCTTGGATGGTACCAGAGAAAATGCTAATTAAATGGAAGACTTCACTGAGTCCAGTTCTGAAGTGTCCTGTGCCCTTCATGCTTCATCATGAAGCTACAATGCCTAAGAAAATCCAGCCTAAGAAAAATATGCATTTCACAGTGACATAGTAAATCTCGTATTTGTAAATCACAAAACATGCTCAGCTATTTAATATATACTTTATAATGTCTGAGTCTTCTCTTTCTTTTCTGCATGTTCCTATTTACAACAGCTTTTGGCAAGACTCCCAGGATTTTTTGAAACTGATAAGCACTTTTAGTTTTTACAATATGTACTGCAAATAAGTTTGTATATTATGTATACATGAAGGTTTTACAAAGAGGCAATAGGTAAAAATAAATATACCTCTATCTGCCATGATTTGTATTTTCTCTATCATAATATTCTATTAGAGGGCCAACAGGGAAAAGATGTAGAACTGTGGATGCTGTTGTGCTTAGCTAATACAATAATTCCTATGAAAAATAAGATGGGTTTAACTCATGTACATTAAAGGAATCAGCATGAAGTAGCAGTGTTGTTGCCATGTACACACGATATGTTTGTGCTGGGAGATCCCAGAATTTCAGGCAACAAGGTCAGTGGCTACCTGACCTGAATTTCCTCAACTATATTATAGAGGAAATTGGTTCTAGATTTCCTGGAACATCCTCAGGGAGTACACAGTTATGATTACTCAGTGGCTTTAAATCAATGTAGCAGCTAGAACAATATTTATAGTATTTGGCAACTTAATCTTTTCAAAGATGAAATGATGGATAGCATTTTGTCTAATGACTCCATTCAGTTTGTATCATGGTCAAAACTGGCACTGAAGGGTTGGAGCACAGCCCCAGGCAAATGGCAGCGCGCAGGTACACAGCAAAGGGTGAGAAGGATTATTTTGCTAATTCACAGATAGGTAATTGCTTCTATTAACTTTAGTTTTTAAGGGTTTTGCCGCTGAACAATTGAGTAATGTTGGTAAAATTTGGTTGAATAACTGAAAGCAGAATAGGTCATGGTTCATGTAGGGAATCATTATCCTGCAGATTTGAAAGGGATCAGGTGGGAAAACATTCTTGAGTTGTTTGACCTACAGTGTGCAGTTAATATCCTCTCAAACTGTTGGAAACACAGAGGAGTGGCTGAATTCAGACCAGGCAGTCTGTTCAGTTGCTAAGAAAAAGCAAAACTCCTGTTCATTCCCAAACTTTACTATGCTTATGTCTATGGAATAATTCTGGGCTCTGGCCCACAGTCAGTGTGGATTCTCTGTAAGGTCAAACCCAAAAATTACTTCAGAACTTTTGTGTGCAATTTTTAGGTGGCAGGCAGCAAATTTAATTTGAACAATGGGAAAGAAAATGCTCCCTTGGGTAAGAGGGGCATAAAAATGTGATTCTGCAGCTCCTTCAAAGTGTTGCTTCAGTGAAATATTGACTACAAATATGATTGAGTTTGACTTGGAAGAGTATTTATTTCAATAAGCTTTGGCAATAACTCCACTATTTTCCACATTTCTCTTCTTTGGTGACAATGTTTTTGTTTTCAAGAGAAAATTTACTTCCCTTAGTTACAATCCACAATTTTTTCCACTTTATGAGGTTAAAAAAAAAAAGAATTAGGCTTACATAACCTTACCAAATATATATGAGTCTCAAATGTAGCCTTTACAGATCTTTCATTCAGTTGCATTATACTAAGGAAACATATTTTTATCTCTAACTAGCAGTTCTCTAAAAAGGCTGATTTGGCAGTATGCAGACTAAAGAGAAAAAAATATATATATTCCAGGTAGTGTGGTATTATGTGCAGCAAAACTAAGTTTGAGAGAAATTCTCTTCCAATTCCTTCAGCTGTATCCTCATCAGCACAGCTGTACTGATGGCATTTCTTTAATTTCCCATGGATATTTCCTATCCTTCAGAAGTTCCTCTGAATCCTTATTTTTTTGTATATGGATGCATCTGGTGTGAAAATCCTGTCTGGTTAGGCAAGGCAGGCAAGAACTCTCTCTGCCCCATGCTATTCTAGCTCAAATTTCAAATTTTAACAGTAAATTTGAATTCCTTTTCCTGTGTACCTCCCCCTGTCCCTTTCTTGGAGTTCACTCACACTTTTGAATAAAAGATTAAGCCTTTCAGTTCAGCTGCTCTGGTGAGGTCTGTTAGCACTTACTCCTAAAACACATTTTACAGTTGCCATAAAGAATCCTACACAGAGCTTCAGAAATGTCTGAAAGGTCTCTCACTCTGTTAGTCAGTAATGTGCTGCCAGCAACTCCTGGCATGTGTTCATGTGCTGTTCTTACATAACCAACTGGGAGCTTTTTAATCAATCAGGATCTGAAAAAAACCAAATTCTTTTGTGTGAAGGAAGAATGAGGATACAAATTATAAGAAAGATTACATTTTATAAAACGGATTTACAGTGAGTAAAAAAAGTGTACATTAAAATAAATGCACTTTAAAATGCAGTTCAGTTATATTATGACATCCTTTCAATAGCTTTTCATAAACCTCCTTCCTAATTATGGTATTTGAAAGATTTTTGAGATATTTGTGATGCATGCCAAGATGGTAGGAAGCATCTGGGTTGGAAGAAATATTATTGAGCAAAATAATCTAATGAACAGACAAGTTATGAGGTCCATCTGTGCACAGACCATGCATCCATATAATCTCTCACCTCAGAAGACACAAAATACATGTTTTATCTTCACATGCATTGCAAAATCCTGACAGTTAATTCTTTATATTGCACCAGGCTTGTATATTCCTTTTTGGATCTCATATTAACTGAGGTATAGAAACAGACCTTGAATCAATTCAAAGCATCTTTTCACAGCATCTTTAAGAACAAGTGTTTTGATGGATTTGGAGTCAGATTATGTAATTGTTAAGAGAGGCTCTTAAATTTTCACACTGTAGAGAGGGAATTTGAAAAGAAAATGGGAAAACTTTTTTCTCTTCCATTTATAGACATAGCAGTTGAGACTGGAGAGAAACAGTTCCTGAAGAACATCACTGCATCAAACAATCTGTAAGTACAAAATAGAAGCAGTATGAGAAAGGCAAAGTCGGATGACAGATTGAGAGTCTTGTTTTATAAAATAGCTGCAGAGGGCCTAAGAGCTTCAAAGAGTGCCAGTGAGGGGGCAGAAGAGAATGTGTGCACATCTTAGGAGAAAATGACTGAGCTTTAATCTCAAACATATCAACCTCAAGTTTCATTGTGAGGGAGCTTGGTCTTGGTTTCTGGAAATACTGAACTCCATCACGTTCGTGTAAACAGAAGAAATAGTGCAGAGGTAGGGGGAGAGGAAATGGTTTTTTGAGTTTTACAGGCATAAAATACAGGTATCTGTGAATTGCAATACTTTCAAAATAAATATGTCTTGAGAGGATCATTATTGCAAAATCATTAGTATGATCTCCCAAGGAGCTCGGGAGAAGCATGGCTATCCTGTCAGTGCCTGAAGCACATGAAATGAATAGCACGGGACCTAAAACAGTGCCCAGCTGTGAATCAGTGAAAATTCTGTGAGGCCCAGTTGTTGTGTCAGTCCAGCTTCAGAGAGAGGAAGCAGGGGGCTCTGCAGGACACAGAATTATGGACTGGGGAGCACAGCTGCACTGCACCATCTGGTAGAGTGTTCCCTGTCTTTACCCCATTGCACTGACACCCTTCTTCAGCCAGGCTGTGCTGGGCTGTACTCAAACAAACTTCACACTTCATTTCTCAGGAAGGGAATATTGAATGGCAACACAAAGAGGGTGTTACCCCCTTTACATGGCATTTGCAAGATGAGTTCTGGAGTTATAGGCTGCCCACATTTTAGGGAGGATGGGCCTTTATTTAAAAAATGAGAAAGAGAAGCTCAAAGTTAAGCCATGACTCAATCATGAAGCACTGGTCGTGGTCACTGAGGAATGATTTTTATTCCAGTAGGCAACTCTTCAATCTGTTGGATACAACAGAAGCCAGTCTCTGGAAGCTGCGAGTACAAGTAAGCAAGGTGTAAATTTTAACCAGGTAATCAACTACTGAACAGCACACCCATAGAGGTGGTAGATGCTCTCTTACAGTCACTTAAAAAGAAGGTTGAATGCCAGGTTGAATGCCTTTGAGATACAGTGTAAGTTGAAAACTGTGGACTTGATGCAGAAGTTGCAGGTGAGAGTTAGAGGAGTTCAGACCATGTAGCAATTGTCCCTTTTAACCCTAAATTCCCTGAGCTGGAGGCACATCTTAATACTTACTGCTGCACTGCTTGTCTAGGTGTCAAGAAATGTTCAGCTAGTCTAGAAAAACATTCTGAAAAGCTGTTGCTCAAATGTCATCTGTTTGTATTTAAGCAAAATACAATTTGGGGGATCCAGTACTATCTAGACATCATAATCAGGATGTGACCCTGTAGTATTGCTTACACACAGTACAATACAGCCCTGGGTATTAAGAGTTGTTCAGGAGAAACTGAAAGGAATTTTAAAGGAATTATTGAGATTTTTTGATACAGCTCCAGAATTAATTAAGAAACTATTGTTAGTGACCACAGGTACTAGTCATCTCTGAAGGAAGTAAAAAATGGTAGTCTGCAGAATAAACATGGTGCCATTTGTAGATTCTTTTTAATCAAAATACTCAAACTGACAAAATTAATCAATGAACGTGATGAGCAAATATTTAACCTTTAGGTTTGGTTTGTGTTCACATTCCAAACAAATATAGTTAGAGATGCTTAAACATTTGTAAGTGTTGAACATATGTTTACAGAGTAATTATATTTAATATTGGGAAATCCACAAAACACTTTCCACATGTGTTATGTGCCCTTTTATATTCATGTTTTCCAAATGTCATGTTGAATAGTATATTAAATTCCAGCTTCTTTCTAAGGTACCTGAAGTGGTAACTTTAGAAGATACTTTTCTCAGCTGCGATAACTTCTTGCATTTAAATATATTGTTGGTATTTCCATATATCCTATTACCTTGCATTTTCCAGTAGGCCAGCAGATGAAGGTATTAATAAACCACATGACTGAGCAAGCTTTTTACTGCAGCTATCCTTTTGCATTTCAACTTGTCAGTTTGTTGTTACTGTGATTTCCCCTCTGTACAGGATTACCCTTGTTCAACAAGAATCGTGCAAGTCAGTGATTAACAAAAGATTGGCTAGTGTAGTTCATTGCATTATGCAATTTTGATATTGCACCTCATTTCACCAGTGGGGAAAAAAAATAAAAAGGAAAGTTTCTAAAAGCCACTTTTTCGTCTGAACTCCCCTCCTTTTCATCTGAACTCTCCAGAGGGCCTCAGTGCTTGGAGCCCTTTCATCTAGGCAGGCTATTTTGGCTCACCGTGCCCTGGATGGGGCCTCCAGGGCTGCTGATGCTCACTATGGAAGCGGAATTCCCAGGCTGTGAGCGAGGCCTCCGCAGGCAGCCAGGCTGGGAATGGGCTGGGAACGGGCTGGGAATGGGGAGCATCAGATGGGCTTTGTTCCTCGCAGCCCTTGGGGGCTACCCAGAGACGTGTCGGGTTCTGCACCGCCTCCCTCCGCTTTGGGCTGCCAGGAGCACGTGGAAGGACACCTGTGCTCACCTGCGCTCACCTGTGCTCACCTGCGCTCACCTGTGTTCGCCTGTGCTCGCCTGCGCTCACCTGTGCTCACCTGTGTTCGCCTGTGCTCACCTGCGCTCACCTGCGCTCACCTGTGCTCACCTGTGCTCACCTGTGTTCGCCTGTGCTCACCTGCGCTCGCCTG